>OX453272.1:29985931-30213431 GCA_949710005.1 Ricordea florida
CCTAATAATTGGTCTGTGAAATTATACGGTGTATAGTGTAGAAGCCATAGAGTTACGCAGGTGAAAAGATTATATATGTCATAGTAATAATAATAGTGCTAATAATAATAATAAGTTAGATACATCGGTAGAAAATTCCGTAGCGGAATATTCGGAGCTAGCCAACATTTTAGTTGAATAATTTTACCGAACCAAGACCACTTTCTTTGCAAATTTTGTCTTGTTGTCGGTCCTCAATTTCCAAACGTTTTCAGATTTGTGTGAACGAAACAGTCCCCCTTGACGTTTTGTTTTTGTCTATTTATTGCTGTTACAGAGGAAGGTTTATTCGAAGTTTGAAGGCTGAAAAATAGATGCTCTTTTTATCAGCTTGTCAGTAAGGGGATGAATGTAATCGCCGTCTCCGTCGTCAATTAAATCTTCAGTGTCTTGTTTTGCGTCGTCATTCGAGTTTTCCTCTTGTTTACCCAAGTCCATTCTTTCCAAGAAGCGGCTGACTTTGTTGGCGACTTCCTCAAGTTCGGTCTCGTTAGCAGCGCTGCCTTTCCTTGGCGAGGCCCGCGGGCTTGAGGAGCTCGGTGATAGACAAGATCTCGGCGATTTGCGTCCAGTGCAACTGCTTCGTCGGGTCGTTGGTGAACTGGCGCATTGCCCTCCTCGCAACGGGTCGGCAGCCACCAATGAGCCTCCGGCGCCTATGGGTGGAAGCGATTGACGCCGAGGTTGGCACAATGGAGGCATCAGGAACTGTGATGTTGGGCTCAGTGGACGCACGGGGCTAGTGACCGACGGCTCCATCATCCCTGCATCTGAAGCTCCATCTGATGAGACCCTTCTTCGGTTGAACGCAGGTGAACGTTTACCAGCGTCGCAGAAATTACGAGCGGCGAGGCTGGTGGACAGCAGCGTCTGCGGTGTACTGTAGCGCCTTGGAAGCCGAGGACTTAATTTTTTTCCACCGTCCTTTGTTAACTCCACGTCAGGCAAACCTAAGCGGTTTCTTGTGAAATTTTCAGCTTCCGCGAGCTCTTTCTGTATCCGCTTTTTTTCTCGTTCGATTTCCTTCCCAATAGAGTTCTTGTGGCAATTTATGCTGTCCAGTTGTAATTTCAATTTTCTGTCTGCCATCGAGTTCATTAGCATTGTTTTGTCCGCGTACTCGGTTCGCTGGTACGCCATTTTCGGTAATGGAATTGATCTTGTGATTGTAAATGAAAACGTTGGTTTTCTGGTCGGTCTCGTGCTGCGATATACAGTTATGCAAATTTACTTCAGTTTACACCAAGAGGTTATTTTTTTTCAAGTGTGCACCTGTTCCAAAATAAATGACTCTGATGACAAGAACTGTCACTCCTTCAGCCGTTCAATTAACAGCTCCTGCTCGGATAATCTGACCTAAAACTGAATCACAAATCTCATATGTTACAAAATTGATAATTAACTCTGTCAAAATGTAGACAAAGAGCTATGGATTTGAAGCCTATAAGTTCTCTCTGACAACTCAATAATCCTAGGTGATATTTTAAAAGCAGTATAATTTACCGTGGCCTTTTCCATTCAAGGGAGATTTGCCGCCACAGACTGTTGCTAGGTACACTTGATATGTTTGAGGAGATGATCTTGGGTTATTGCTACTGTGAAACTGAAATGTTGGATTACGGAAGGTGCTTCACAAGCCGCGGTAAATTACCCAAAAAATGAAAAATTTTTGAATCAGTGGATATGCAAAACCAGCCAATAATTTATTACATCAGCTGAAATTATGCGCCATTTTCGTCATCTTTGCGTCAGTACAAATGAATGCTGCAAGGAGCCCAGCAGATTGTATATTTGCCTTTTTTCGTATTTACTCTCTCTTGCGACCACATCAGCGCTATTGTTAAAAACATAACCCGCCAGTCTGCACAATATTAAATGGCTCTTTCCAGCGCACACATACATACTCACTTCCGGTCTTCGTTCGAACAATTTGCGGAAATTCTCATGCGTTCGCGAGCAACGGTTCTGAAAGATGGTTGTAACAGAGATAACGCGCCTCGTTTTGTGCAAGCGGTCGTTTTCAGCCCGCGGGTAGGCGCTAAATTTTCTTTAATGGCGCTTAGTCAAGCTTCGCGCTTTTTGACGTCATATTTGATGCACGTAGGGATAGGTCTGTGCGGGAGACTGGGTAGGGTAGGGGTCGCCCGTACGGATAAGAGGGGGATTGTTCTTTCTATCTCTTGTCCCGCCTAATTCTTCGAAAATGGCACACCCGCCTTTATGTGAAATATAATAACATCTACCGGCTGATTGCAGGCCTGGTTGTTTTAGTTTATGCGAGCGACGTCTTGGTTGTAGAAACGCTTCAAAAACTGATTAATAATGCATAAAGAAAATACAAAGGAAATTAATGTTAAATGAGTGCCGTTATCTGATTTAGACACGGCTGACATTTGCGTTCAATTTTCTTGGTCAAAATACACCAAAATCCAAAGTGTATTGTAATGATGAATAGGTCTACATACTTAACAAATTGACGTCCGTTTTTTATGCGTCTGTCCTCTTATTGATGATAAATTGCGTCATAACATTGTCAAAGTGTTGTAGATCCACGAGCCGATAGGCGAGTGGATCTACAACAAACAAACAACAAACAATCTACAACAAACTACACATTTAAAACGGAAGGTCTTCTCCAGTATTGCTTCTGTGAAGAAATGTTGGCCATGATTTGATAGAAACAAGAAGTTGACCTTAAGTGGCAATATGAGTTTCTCCGTTTTTTCCCTTCTCCTTCAGAAACTTTCATCGCACGTGGTCTTCCCCCAATAATCGGCAGAATGGCACAGATAAGATCGACCAAAACACATGTGGGACGGTCCACAGGGGTGGATCCAGAAAATTCAGAAGCCTGTCTGAAAAATCATCTCATGCCGGTTTCACTCATTCCGGTTCATGAACCGACACGAATGACTCTGACCAGTCTGAAGTCGGACCACGGAACCATGTGAACACGAACTGATTTGAGACCGGTCAGAGATCACTGTTTTGAGCATGCGTAAGAGTGTTGTTGGACCATTCCAAGATGACGGATAAAAGGAAAGAGTAGTAAACGGACTTGACTCATCAGCCAGCACAACAAATTGCTCCCTCGGCATTCTGAAGTTCTTATTCCATTCTGAAGGCAAGGTTTCTTCGTTCCACATTTTCATCCAGCAATAATCAGTCCTTCCTGGAGCAATCCACCATCTCTTGTTTTTGACTGCCCTTTCTCTCAAACAAGGCATGTTTGTGCGGAGAAGAGACGGATTAATTCGCTCTTCTTTCGTTGCTTTCGGCTGTATTCTTCTTAGCAGTGCACAGTTTTAACAATAAAAGGCATAATGCATGTTTCGTGTAAACATTCATTCTGATCTGAAGTCTCGCACTGGTCTCGTGTAATCAGTTCATAGCGGAGCTCCACAGCGGCTCGAAGAGCCGCAGAGCGGAGCCCCATAACTACCGTGCGAGGATAGAAATTGAGAAAACCATGCGTTTGAGTTTTCATGGTCATCGTGGCTAGCGGCATGGTTCGCGGGCGCGTGCGCCTAACGACGACGACGACAACGATGTTGCCCCAACATGGCGGCCATAGTCATCCAGGATATTTAGAAGGTCTTAAACCGAAACGAGGCTTTGTTTTTCGCGGCTTGCCGCGGCTACACAACCTACAGCCAGCAGTCTACAGCAGTCTACAATGTTTTGCTGAAGAAACGGATTAGTCATAGCGGTTTTGGAGGAAAAATTTTCTTCCTACAAGTTTTCAAGCGTTTTTGGAGGGACATAAGCATAAAGCTGAGTTCTTTTCACAAGTTTTCAAGCATTTTTGGAGGGACTGTGTAAGGAGCTCCGCTTTTAGGTTTGCCAAAATCTATTTAATATTTTCAGACCGGGCTGATGTAAACTTAATCGTACCGGTCTGAGTCAAACCGGTCAGAGTTCGTAGCGGACTCATGTAATTACCACCATACTCTTCGCCTAGAGTACGCAAAACATGTTTGTTGTGAAAAAACAAGAAGAAAAGTGATGGCCGCGGCCGCCAGGAGCCCATGCTACTGCGGCCGTATCGTCCCCTCCCCTAAATTCGCCTATGTTAATCCATACTGGCTGGCTTCCTCTTGTTAAGAACAAGGTCGGTCATAATTTGGCCTCGTCAAACCTTTCTCGAGGAAAAAGAAATCAGACTCGTAAAACTAATTATTTCAGTTGTAGAGATAGACTTAGTCGCCCTATTTGTTTGATGTTTTTTTTGAAAATTAGCACCTATTCCTCTCATTCAAATTACTCACTCACTCACTCACGCATGCTCATCACTCCAGGTGACGTGCAGGACAGCAATGTGATCTCTTCGCATCTGCTGGTCCCTCTCCATATCTTAGATGCTGCCAATTATTTACCATGTCCCGGATGCTGTTTCAAGTCTTACCCGTCTGTCTCCTCTTTTTGTGTGTACCGTCTGCTACGCTACCATGTGATTTTCGGACTGCCCTTCCTTTGCTTTCCCTCTGATGTCCAATGTTGAGCAGTTTTGATAATGGAGTCTTCCTGGCGGGTGATCTGGCCAATCCGCCTCCATTGCCTTAATAATAATAACAATTTGCATTTCTAAAGCGGTAAAATTATAAAAATATTCTAAAGCGCTTTACAAAATATTCTATAAATTTAAAATATTTAAATCAAAGAGTGTTAGTTTTTGTGGAAAGGGGAAAACCGGAGCACCCGAAGAAAACCTTGTCGGGGCAGTTTTTAATAGTTTTAACATTTTAATATTTTTAACCATTTTTTATATTTTATCGTTTAGTCGTTTTATATGATTTGAATCATTTGTGCTTTACAGTGTCCCCAATTAGTACGTCAGTGCTAGATATAGTTCATACGCTTCATTCTCAACTGGGACGGGGCTTCTATTGGTGATGTTCAGTGCCATGGTTTCAGTTTTCTCGTTACTGGTACTGAGACCGACTTTTTTTTATAAAGGTTTTGAGCCACAATGTCTTCTCTTTGATGTCTGAGTCGTTGTGATAATAATGGCGAGTTTGATGAAGATGGAGTAACCAACCGGTTGTTTATCCGCCAGTTCAAACTCTACAAGGCTCTAATTGATCCCCAAATCGACACCGATATTATCCCCATTTTTTTCTGTGCTGACCCCATAATGATTCCTCACAGGAGCTCATAATGACCCCAACTAATTCTTGCAATCACAGCGGAAAACAGGGATTTTCGAATGTGCGAAATATATGAAGTTCATAAATTTCCACTCAATATCTTAGCCCGCCTTTGCTCAATTTTCTAAAAATGTTAGACACGAAAACCAAATGTGTTGTACAAAATAGTTGTTGTAGACTTGGTGCGTTTCACAAAACTTTTTACAAACGGGTTCCAGAGATCGTTTGAAATTCCCGAAAGTCGCTACGAACTTGGAAATTTCATGACTTAGTTGTCAATCAAATCGCGAACTTCGAAACGAAGTTGCGAATGTTAAGCCCAACTTTGTTGGGAAGTTGTGAAGTTCGCGCCATTCGGTGTAGTTGGGTTGGCCACATAATTACAAATTAATCCGTTCACTTTGCAAGGGAAACCGATCCTAAGTTCTGTCAGACAGAAAATTATTGAAAGCTGGTTAGAAGGAAAAGTGCCACCACAAATAGGAAAAGAGTTAAGACTACAGAAACAAACAATTGCCAACGTTGTTGATAACTTCGTTTGAAGAGGGAATGCGGAAGCTGAAAAAGGAGGAAACAAATGTAGCCATCCAGTTCCAAGAGGCTGCCATGATAGTCGAAGATTACACAAGAACTGGAAAAAAATACAATAACGGCGCCGGCTGTCAAGCAATTCGAACGGTGTATGGTCGTTTCGCTGCAAAGTCGTTTCGCTGCAAGTTGTTTCGCTGCATATCGAAGTCGTTTCGCTGCATATAAAAGTCGATTCTCTGCAACTTAATTCTTGTAAATATTCGTTGTTAAATATAAGCTTTCGACTGAAACTTCGTGTTTTGATCTAACTCTTCATATAACACGATTTTACCCGAATTCTCGAGTTATGTTGTCAGATCGAAAGTCCCACTGTCACGGAATGACGAGAACGACCTTGTCTAATTCAAAATTATTTTTCCTTTATTTATTAAACTTGAGCAACAATTTTTACAATTAAAACTATTAGAACTATCCTTAACGTAAACCTATCGACTATTGCGTAGCGAAAATACATACTCAGGCTGGCAAGAAAGATTATACTGAAACAGGGCTTTATTATAACTGTTTTAGAGTGATGATTACATTGACAAAAACAACTTCATGTGAGTAACGTCTTAACTTTTTTTTACAAAGGGACACTGTTTTTTGGTCGAGCGAAACGACGCGTCCTTCGCAGCGAATCGACTTTAATATGTAGCGAAACGACTTTGTAGCGAAACGACCGTAAACCATTCGAACTTCCCCTGCCAAGTTCAAACCTTTGCTGCACGTGAAATTCGCGATTTGATTGACAATACGTCATGAAGTTTCCAAGTTCGTAACGAACTTCGGAACCCGTTTGTCAAAAGTTTTGTGAAACGAACTGTAAATCAAAGTAACTAGTTTGACCAAAGATAACAGATTCTCACAGTCCAATGAGATGATACGTTTGGTCCTCACGATAGGCGGGAAACCACTCGCATGTTCTGCTGTAGTTATGTCACTGTTTGTTTGGGAAAATGGCGCGAGATTCTTTAGCCAATCACGTTTCATAATGCAAACCAGCCACAGTGACTGTTGGGTCTTGGATTCAGTACTGTTGCAGCTTGTCCTAGATCCTAAGCCAATTGGTTTGCAACCCAAACCGCCAAACAATAGATTTCAATCGTCACTATTGTTTTAGCATTGTTTGGCGGTTTGGGCTGCAAACCAATTGGCTTAGGATCTAGGACGAGCTGCTACACCACTCCTTGGATTAGGAGATCGGACTGCCTGTTTAAATCATTCTCGGTGGTATAGAAGCATTGGCATAGATAAGTACACTGAAAACGCGATGCAAACTATAGCTACGTTAAAATTTTGAATGAAAATATAGTGCTTAGCAATCGATTCGGCAATAGCTTCTAAGAATTTCGGATCATATGTTGTTATTATTGTAGAAGAGGTCTTTTCAATCAGCGGGGCTATTCGTACTGAAAGCAGAGTTCCTTAAGCATTAACTAATGTTGATGGTTTTTACACTGCTAATTTGACAAAACACTGCTTGATTTAAAAAGGTTTAATGCTTCGGAATGCAAAGTTTGGTTACCAATTGAGACTCATGATATTCTGTTTAAACCCGGAGTAGCATAGGCACAAGAAATGTGCGAGACAAACGGAATGTCTTCTGAGCAACAGTTATCTGCTTGTTTTTGAAAATATTTCAGGGGACGTAGTTTCCGGTGTGGTGGTCTATCTCATTATAGTCGAGGGCCGTATGTTAGATAATTCGTAAAGGGTTAATGCGCTACCCTTGTTAAATAAAGATATTTGATTTGATTTTATTTCAGAAATCACCCTCAACTCGACTCCCTCTTTTGCCACCAACGTCGCAAGAAAGTGGTCGATTATTGTTTATACTGTCCAGTCTTATGGCTGTAAATATGCCCTCACTCCGCGTTTGTTTGTTTTCGGTTATAATTAGACCAAGGTGAAATTCTCGTCTGTTCAAGGTACTGGTTTTTAAAAGGTCTAAGGACTTTAACGATTCCAAACGTATTTCGTTTGTTTACCGAAGCCTTGTAAGATTACACCCCCGACGAAAGAGTGTTTCTGATATGAGATGGCCTGATCAACCCTGCGACACGGAAACCACTAGTAATAACAACATTCCGCCTGCAAAATTGGAAAGGAAATTCCAACTTGTCCATTGTCCGGTCAATTTGTAGTTAGTGAGTTAAGCCATGTCCATGCTGTGTCACAACCTGATATGTAATATTTTCATCGCCACTAGCTTGTATTTTTGTTTAAGAAAGAACTGGTGTTATGCAAATTTGGCCGTCAAAACTGGAGAGGAAACCAAGAGCTGAGCTCCAGGGAAGATGCATTATAAACAGTACAAAACAAGCCTTTGCTGAAGTAACAATGAACCTCACTTTGTTCATAATAACCGCGAACCGTTTTTTGTTTGATCGTAATTGCCTTGCCTAGTGTAAGCTTTTAAATGTCTCACAGCAACACAGAAATCCTCTCTTGCTCACAATTAGAAGGATGAACTGTATTGTTAATGTATGGCGCGTAGTTCTTCCCCTTGTCCCTAATTTGAGCAGTGACTTGAGTGAAATCTACTGAACGCGCTTTACTCGGCTTAACTCTCCACAATGTTGAGGAGTTCAAATGGTGTCATACCCTACCACAATGTTTTATGAATAGTTAACTTAGCCAAAGTCTTTATTATAACATTTTTTTGGAATTTTTGTTTCTTTATTCCTTTAAAAGATCCTAAAAGAAAATTTGTTGTTTGTCTAGCCTCTTGTTCAACCGGCCTCGAAACTCAACGGGCCTGAAATATACTAGAGGAAAGGAATGTTTGAATTTAACGAATTTATGGTATTGTCAAAAGCATATATAAACAGTTGGAACTAACAGTCACTCTCGTCAAGCAGTCCAGACACTTTCTGCATAAAGAAAATATTTGTAGAAAATTCCTGTTTCAGTGTGTGTCTGGACCGAATAGCTCTGTCACTCAGTAGCTATTCTGAGCGCGCACATAACCAAAACTTGTCTCATTTCTATAACACGGAGAAATTCAACGGCGAGCTACCCTTTTTTGCCATTTGTGAAAAATTGTGGAAGGTAATTATAAGGCTTGGTTTTTGTTCCATTGCCTCTTTATGTTTAAAACTTTTTATGGTCAATAAGGAAAGCTACGTCCTACATAAACAATGTAAACTGTGAAAGAAACGTGGTATGATTCACACGAGAACACGCTACAATCTCCCTTGAGACTCCTTTATTTTTTATCGGGCAGGTTTTACTTCGTCACAAAAGAGTATGTCGTTGCTATAGAAAGTTGATAACTCCAACAAATATTTTGAATAAAGTAAACGTTTGAACACGCACGCCGTTTCTGAGAGAAACAAAATTAAAAACAAAAATTTATAGCGGTTTTCCTTTGTAATAAAATTCTAGGAAAATTTACTTTAGTCAGGAACATGTGGATTTTGTCCTCCTTTGTCGTCAGAAGAAGGACTTGATTGATTTGTTTCTCGCCCTAAAACGAAACTGCAAAACGCTTAAACAGGCTTGAACTACGGTCGTAAATAAGCTGCGTTGAAAGTAGACAGTTTTTACTAATCCTGCGGGAAGAACCGAGAAAATAGAACAGCTGAAAAGCGCTATAAAAGCTGCTGTGTACAGCTTATATAAAAGACACAAGCCTGTTTGAAAAACAATACAATCGTATAGCAGGTTTTAAAAGAATATGGCAGATAATTGTGATAAGAACTCAGCTTAAAGACGGGTTCAATTCTTTTCATGAGCTTAGACTTTCCGGACTCAAAGGACTGTGAGAATAAATTTGCTCTATACCAAAGCCAGCGTGCTTTCTTGTCAAATTAACAACGCAAACCGTGTTCTTGCGTATTCTCCCGTCCCGTTTCTTAACGTATCCCGCGATAACTAATCTCCTCTTGGGCAAATATCTTGCTCAGTGAACTCGAAGTTAATGATTCATTCCCTTATGGTCCCGGCCGCAACGTAGTTGTAAAATTTTCTAAAAGATCAGTACGCGTTCCTGTTTTAGCAAAAGCTTTACAAAATACAATGTCGTTGTTCAAGAACAACTCGACACGGATCTTCGTCGATAGTCGAAAAAACCCAAGCCATTCAGACATGGATCTGAACTGTACCTGGAGTAAACTGTCTGGTCGCTCCAAGGAATAGTGACATCTGGCGCAGAGTAGTTGAGTGAAATGCATGAGCCATACACGTTGTAATAAGCCCGTTCGTATTGTTTTTTGAATAACGCCGCATCTTCTTCTCCTCTGGCATACTCATTTAAAACATCTTCGGTTAAAACGATAGAGTTTCGTCTCAGTTCAGAACTGGATCGTTGTCGACCAGTGTGGTCAGAAGCTTGGCTCATTTCCGTATGACTGTTTCCACACACCATTTCCTTCTGTGAGATAGCGACTCCTCAGTTATTATAAAAGTGTGTTTCCCGTTTCAGTCTCTTCAATCTTGGGCACTTAGATTCTTTCTCGTCTGTTCTACGGCTTTGTACAGTAGATTTCTTTTTACCGTCACCAAGTAAAAGGAGCTGTAACCTATCCTCTGTACACACGCGTATCTTGTATAGCAAGTGTTTCACGGCCGATTGTTGGTTTTTCGCTACCTTTCAGTTCTAAATTTAGCTATTCAAATGAGGCAGACACAATTTTCGGTATTGTTTGCTTTGTGTGAAAGAGGTCAGTTAAAAATAGATGTTGAAACTTTTACACCATTTGGCGATAAAAACCGCAATCCCTCCTAATGTAGAGATAAAACTTTCATGCTCCGATAAGAAAACCCAATTACAGGTTCGTCACTCGAACAGCAGTAGAGAACAATAATTTGTTTATTCATGCTATGTTTTTTATCGAACCGCACTTTATTCATTATTTATTTTTTGCAGCATGGGCGAGACTCGGGTGATTATAGAATTTATGAGCTGGTGCTATTTTTAGTCTCCGCTAATCCAAGACGAAAACAAAAAGATGGTCGTTGCCTGGCAATACTCCAAATTAACGCGTCAGTAGAAATTTCTAAGAGTATAATTTATGAACTACGGATAGAGGCTTTAAGACAACGCGTATAACATGTTTTCTAAATGAACTAGCTGTCGCAAATATAAAAGCAGTATCAAAGTCTAAAAATAAGTGCACGCCTTTCGTTTCTCTATGAATTCTAATTTTTTTAATTTGTATAACAATGAAAACTTGTCGATAAAGTCAGCTGGCCAACATTTAATCTAGAATCTGCCGACTCCTTTCTTTTATTCAGTTCCTGTCAGCTATTTTGTTACCTCTATTTGTCTTTCACTATTTTTTCTCTTCTCAATCCGTCGACCGAACTCGACCAGACATCGTAACAGGATAAGTTCAATATGGTATGCCGTAATACTTGTAATCTATCACCCGCTAAGAAGCTTTGCGTTGCTAAAAGTGTGATATATTTTTCACCGCCACTGTTGCCAGAGAAAAGAAAATAGGCCAACTATAAAGAGAGCATTATTTTACCGTACTTTTCTTGCGCGGAAATAGCTCTGTCAAATCGTTTTCTAAAAAAAGCGACTGGGTAAATTCCAAATTAGTTGCGGAAAGTCAGTTTCTAAAAAAGGAAACGTTTTGGTTACGTGTGTTGGTTTGGCGGGTTTTCACGGGGTGACAGACGCTTAAAACTCCACCTATTTACTTCAAAGATCTCCACTGTGGTCAGTTTATGTTATTAACTGCTCTTTTATATTACAATCTTACTTGATATTTTCGTAAGTTAAAAAAACGCTTCGTTAATCGAGATGTTCCCGCTTCGGGGTGAAATTCGTAAATTAGCTTTCAAGAGCTGTCTTTCTCTAAAACAGACGCTATGAATCGGGAAAATTTTATTCGTCGTATTGTCCTAAAGCATTCTTCTATATTTTCAAGAAAAAGAATGCTTTAGTGTGACACGAAGAAAATATGTATCTTGGGTTTAATTTGTATTTTGATTAATTTCTAAATCCCAAAACTAAAATAGAAGCGTGCTGAGGTCGCCGTGTTTTTCTTGCAGCTTTTGTCCTTTTATCGCGTTCCCGATCGGAGTCCTCGGCTGAGTATCCAGACGGAGTTCGCTGTGTTCAACCAACACGCTTTTAGGTTTTTGATTCATTTATTTTACGATCCATAAAGCATGCGGTGAGAACTGAAAATAACAGTGATTGTTTGGAATTATAGAAATACAGAAGATTCATAATCAAAAGACAAAGCTAAAAATAAAGAAAGGGCAAAGGACTTACGTTATAATTTCTTACTCCGGTGAAAGAACGATAAATTGCGCTGAAGATTGAGCGTTCTCTTTTCCTCCGTCTCCGAAAATAAAATGCGTATATAAAAAACTGGTATCGTGTAACTGACATGTCTGTCAAAATTGTGTCACGCAACGTGACACACACGGACAAAACTAATCAGCAAATAACGTAACATAACACCTTTCTTTTCTGGGTCGCTGCTTCCACGTTTAATCACACAGGGGATCCACGTACGTCGTATAGTCGCGAAATTGCATTGTGTAAACGAATATATATCGCTCTAACTATTTTTGTAGACCCTGCCTATTTCTTCCGGGCCGAACCTTGTTTTAAATGTATTATTGGGGAAGAAAGTAACTTTTAACTGAAGTGAGGTTATTATTTTACTGGTATGATAAGGTTTATTCGTGAGTAATTTTGCCGATTTTAACATGGGTTTGTGGGCTGGGAACAAAGCCACCAAAAACCCATAGAAATCGAGACAGATTTTTCTCTTTTACCAGTGATTTCACGGAAATAAAATTGTATTTTTCTCACCGATGGTTGTAGTAGCCAAAACTTGTCTTCATTGCTGTAAACTCACCAAGCAAGCTTAAAATTTCGACGAGAGCTATGCATCTACGATGTCACTTAAGAAATTGGGATTATCAAACGAATTGATAAAGTAAGTTATACCACCGTAAGGTAAAAGGGAGGTGCTGCGAGCGTTAGCCCTTCGTCGGACGAAGGGCTAACGCTCGAAACGTATGACAAGTAGGCGAGATTTTTCCAATTGTTTGGTGAGCATTTTTAGGACAGTGTGTTGACGTAGCACGCGGTAAGCGGAAGTGTAGAAAGCTCTCTTTGTTCTATTTTATTCTTTGCTTGTACCGCTAACAGCACTCTTTGTTAAATAAATCGTCAGAATCTTGTAACTCGAAAAACGAATCTTTTGCGGTTTCTTGGCAAATGCCGACTTAAAAGAGATTTTTAAAATTCCCTTCAGAACAAGCGCTTGCCGATTTCGTTCTTATCGTCTTATATCAATTCATTCCACGCTCGCTTTGTTTAGGCATGTGGGCGTTTCAAGTTTTAACCCGTTCGCCGGCTGCTATCCTTTCAGGGGCCCGTTTCTCGAATGACCTGCTAACTTACCGGGCCCGAAAAGCTGTTTTATAATCACATTGTTTCAACGGGGATTACAATTTTGGTTTTTAAGGTTAAGCAATACAAATATAGGTTAATGTGCACGTTAGGCTGGTTTGTACGACAAGAACTATGAAAATATTCCATCTGACTACGACCCAAAAATCGACGTCTGGGGCCCGTTTCTCGAAAGTCCTTATAACTGTGGTGTAAGCACTCACATAGTAAAGACACTAAAATAAGGCTAGGGATAATTAAGGACACCTATGTACGGCTAGGGATGAGTACAGCTAGGGTACAGCTGAGGTTGCTAAAGTAAAGCTTGGCGACTATATCTTTATTACGGTTGAACCTCTCGAACCACTATGTGAGTGCCTATGTTTTGGTCAAATTTTTTCCTTGGTTTAAATCAGGAGCCCATTACCATTTAATTTTAAATTTTATTTTCCTTTGTTTTTTGGTATGGTAATGTAGGTAATGAGTTTGAAGCAAAGAAAAATAAAATTTAAACCAACAATAAAATTGAACGACAACAGCTACACCAAGTAGTTACCACTTTATGGGAGCTCCATAATTAGGTCGGGGTCAACTGAATGCATTGGTAGTTCCTCAAGTACAAACCAGCCCAAAATGCAATTCAGTCTAGAACTGTATTGCTTAAAGCTTGAAAGCCATTAAAATTGTAATACCCGTTGTAACTGTAGAGCCTATTCACTCACGTAATCAGCCGCCTTGTTTTTAATGGAAACAAAAGAATAGGTTTACCTAATAATAGAATTTAATTCCTGGTGGATCGGTTTGGGACACCAACATGACCGCCTTTTCTTTGTTTGGGGACACCAACATGGCTACCGTGACGTCATGTGCATACGTTCTATTGCGATTATAATATAGCAGATAAGTTACTTGGCCTTTGGAGAAATGGCCATGGGCAGGTTCATTTACTGTAAACTGCTTTTGTTGAACAAACTTTTAGACATCTGTTGGCAAGCTTAAACTCCCCGAATGAGGCTACAAATACTTTAAAACATGTTTACAAGAAACAAACATATCAAGATCATCGGTGTTTTTGTTGTGGTCTATCTCAGTTTTTCGTATGCTTATGTACGATGACAAGGATAAAACAAAAGGAAATAGAAATAGAACTATTGCAATTTCAGTAATGGATCCCCTAACATTTAGACAGCCGCCAGTTCTCAGACCATAAGGAAACCCAAGCACTGTAGATGAAAATAGACGACTTTACACTGCAGCAGCTTTAATTATTAGAAAATATAGAGTGGTTTTTCATTAGGTGCCCTTATAGATAACTACCAAACAGATAGAAAAGGAACAACGTAGATACATAAACAGCAGACACGACCGGTCAGTTATATATCATAAGAAATCGCATGTGTCAAAGTTGTGTTTGGTTTAAATGCACGGGGGATTCCAAATTAGTAGAGCAGGTGGCGCTAAATTTTTAAACCAATCAAAGGGCGCAGGGTGCATCACAATCACTGGAATATCGATCGCCCTATTTCTGGTACAAGAAAGGATAAAATAAATAAATTTTATTGCGTAAAAATCCAGTCGCGTATGCAGTGGAGTACATCAAACTGGGAATCATTTCTATCTCATCTTACGTCGGGTTGATTTTTTCAGTAAACGTGTTGTGGAGGCACACAACTAATGCAATAAGACGACACCTTCATATTATACCGGCCGAGGACTGTTGCATAATGAGGGAGATTTTATTGTTAATGCGAATAATAACTGTTATATTTATCGTTATATAGTAGTTCCGTGTGGTTAGTAGCTCTGACGAGGGACTGACGCTCGACACGTCAGCTTCCTTTGATCTTACGGTGGTACATCTTACATTATTAACTCGTATCACAAAACCATTTTCGTGTGTTCCAATTAACCACCGACGCAACACTAGTTTTTTCAAAACCTATACCCTATATAATTGTTATTGGTCCGTCTCAGTTTAAGGCCACCATACATTTTGAGTGGGCGTTCAAGAGGTTTTAAAAAACAGTTATAGAAAACGATAAAGTGTTGACGTCTTGAACAACTCTATTTGATTAAGGAGAAGTTTAAGACAAAATTCAAGGGCGATTACCATTCAACAAAAATTCTGGTTTTTGATTTTGAAATTTCGTTGGTCGAGTGGAACGATACTTTCTGGTCAGCCCTTGTTGCCGCCCTTCCTAAGTACCGCTGGGCGATGAAAACATGGGTTTGTTGGGGGCGGTTCTTGAACCGTGGGCTCAGTAAAGGTGGTTTGACCCCCGGGGGGGGGACTCCCATATGGAGTGGACGGGGATGCTCGTCGGAAATTTTGAATTTAACCCCTAAAAGAGACCAATCTGGGCGTGGCCGAAGCTTATGCAGATCCCTAAAAGAGACCAGTTTCGACGAGTTTCAGTTCGTCAAGTTTCGTATAACACTCTCGTAAAACAATAGACAAAGACATTTTGTTACAGTGGACTTTGGATATTAATGGTATGGAAAACTTTGTTTATATGAATTGAGCAAATATAAAGAATCAAAATTCTTTCTGTTTTGTTCTTACTTCGCGTGCAACCCTTAACGAGACCTTGACGGTTAAAAATAATGAAATTTTGCCCAGAACACCCTAAGCGAGACCAAAATCCGAAATTTACACCCCTAAGCGAGACGACGAGCATCCCCGTCCATTCCATATGGGAGTCCCCCCACCGGAGTTTGACCCAAGGAAACGAGTGAATTCCATAATTTCTGATGGACAAACCCCTCATAAGTTCCCGCGTCATTTTCCAACAAAGAGAAGGCCAAAACAAATGGAGGGCGCTATTTTGGTTGTGCCAGACTGACGGGGCATTCCGTACCATTTTTAAAATGTCTTAAATATTCCGGTGGGACTGAACCGAAATGGACCGTTCCATTTGATTTTCAAGCGAAATTTCCCGTTTTTTTTTTGATCGAAAGTGCTCTAAAGGTCCAGTGAGTTTTAACGTATTGATGTAAGGGAAACGAAAAATAGTTCGAGACAACCGATAGTAAATGACATCGCCGATCGTCAAGGATGATCGGCGACAAATCGGGAAACTCCGGGGCCTGTCTATTTTCAACACATTCCAGATTCCTGGGACAGTCGGCTATTACTCTTTATTTTCGCCTCACACCTCCGCGCGGACGGTAGCGAAATTGCAAGAGCAAGAGCCTATTACCATTCCCTGCTAGCAGAGGTCTCTCACGGCGAAGCGAAGGAATGTGAGACCTCTGTGAGCCGCCAATGCGTTTCCTATCGCGCATGCCCTGGCGTTACCTAGACAACTAGTGACGTATTAGACACGTGCGACACAACCTACAGAACCAGTTTGCGCGCGAAAATTCAGCTGGAGAGTCTGCACGGAAAGAGTATTCTTCGCGAGATGTGAGACTTTGTCCCTGAAGATGCCGCGAACACCACAATCTCGCACATTCGCCATAAGAAGTTCTCCTCGGACTCCAGCGAAACCAGCAGAGACTGGAAAGGACAGGAACCGCCTTTTGTGTGGATTACAGAACACTAGGAGATCGCTAAAACTAAAACGAAGATTTCAAATACTTATTTTGTCTGTTTTGTCGGCTATTACAGAGGACGCCTGACTTTGAATGATAGTCGACTCGTCTTTGTAAAAAATGTTTCAGACGCATTGAAGCCGTACATAAGCGAGGCAAGGATTTTGATGATGGCAAACAGGAAATAATTGAAGGTTATTTGAGTACCAAGGAAGGCAATAAAGCTTCTACAGTCTGGTGTAGATGGCGATCGTTTCAAGCGGCTTGCCAAACAGAGCCTCGACGCGAGTGGGAACACACAAGGTAGCTATTTTAGGGCTACTTAAAGAGGAAAGAGGCGTTGTTTTGACACTCAAAGTAGTTATGAGGAATGCGAAGAGGACTTTGGCTTTGCACCACTGCAATATGATGAAGAGGATTTCCAGGCACAATTTGCGTATAATGGCAACGCAGACGAAGTACCTGTAAAAGTAAACATACTGATTCCACACAAAACCGTTATTATTGAATCTCAGATTTCGCACGCCGAATCACTGACATGCAGCCAGTGGAAACTAGTCCAGAAGCTGGAGAGGTTGACTTCAAGGTGAGGCAGCCGCTAAGTTCGTAAAATTTTAAAATAAGTTGCGGCGTATTTCAAGTAAGTGCGGCGTATTACAGCCAGCTCACATTTCACTGGTTGAGCTGTCACCTACTGAATCTCAGTTGCACGCATCGATTATGGATACGCGAGAGGTTATCCAGATACTCTGGTAAATAAAGTCCGCTCAGAAGTGAAATTCGAAGAGAGAAAGTCAGCTCTTCAACGAAGGTGAAGAACGTACAATAGAATTCTTCCTTTTGACAATATCACTCAGCGGTGCCTAATTTAAATTAATGAAAGTCTTAATGAACAAATGGCATTTAATACAGAATCAACCTTTACTGAGTGAGATATACTCTCATTCCGTGTCGATTCGCCAGGGGCTCGTATCGTGCGCAGAAACCAATTTTATGATGGCAATGTTTACAACGTTAGTTACAGTTTCATTTGTTTTCAATGTTAGGCAATACAATTCTAGGTTAACTTGCAAGTTAGGTTGATCTTCTCACCAATAACTACAAAAGCATTTGTTAGAAATTGAGCTGCAGGCCTGTACGTTTCTTAGTTAAAAGCCCTGAAAACATTTCGACAGCTCATAGGGTCAATCGTAAAAATATGAAGCACTCATTCGGCCAACCTGTTCTGAGGACAAGTCTTCTCAGAGAGAAAAGCCTTGCATTCTGGCAAAGTTCGGTTGGGAAAATATGGTGTAAGTGTTTGCGCCATAAAACATCCCGTGTGCAAGGACATAATGGTCTTTAATAGTACAGTCCCAGAAATGTGCTGTTTGAACGAACTATGGCGGCGTGACTTGACCACCAGTAGAAGAACACCAAAACGGAGGAGCAAACGGAACACCGGAAAAAGGATTTTGCTGCTAGCCTGTCCAACACATGTGTTGCCTGATTATCCGTGGCAGTGGCCATGGCAGCCACTGATATTCACAGGAAATCAGAATCTTAAAAAGACAGTTGCGACCCTACAGATGACAGGATTTGATCACGATTGTCTGAATTGGCTTCTTTTTTTCCGTTACATTCTTCGCCCAAATGGTTACCGAAGAAGCCGGTTTTTTAGAAACTTCAAAAAGATGCCGAGCGAAGCCTGTTTCTTACAAATAGTAATCAAAATGTATCACAACTTAACGCAAAATGAATAAACGATGCCTTTGGTACGAGTTAGCGTCACCTTTATTATCCGCTGAAATTGTAGCGACACAATCTCCCAAATGTTCGATGCTTCCATTCCACTTTTTAAACTTTTTTATCTAGATAAATTGAAGGTCTTTTCATTTAGATATATTTTTGCCCTGAGAACCAATAGTGCGTTCACAGGGTGATAGAGTACTTGATGGATTGCCTCATTATAGTATTACATAACGAACCGGGATAGAATTTTGCCCATCAAGTATGGATATGGAAAAAACTCTGGAAATTGATATGGGCCACAGTGCAATTTTATACTCGCACAGGAGCCATAGAGCGGTTCTACGTGACCCATCCTTTTCCTGTACCTTTCTATTTTTATCAGAAACGGCCTAACTTTAAAAAAGCAAGAATAGTTTTATAGAATCTGCATGATAGATCCTTTAAGCGGTTTAGGAGTCAAAAATATAGATAGCACACAAGCGCAGCTTAAACGCACCCAAATACCAAGGGCATGCAATAAATAAGACATATAGGCAATATAAAGGGTTCATTTATTGATACGTGGGATCCAGAAATAGCTATCGCAGAAATAGCTGTAAAAAGCCCTATAATTATTCTACGGTACCTCTGCACGTTTGAGCTTGGGCTACCTGTGGACTGAGACGCGTCATAGTTTCACGCATAGGGGTTGCGAATGGTAAATGCGAGACGGCGAGACTAGCGTTTTTCTTTGCGAGCCCGAGACATTTTGACTCTTTACATTGCGAGATCTAGACTTCTAAGTGTTTTGAGTGCGAGACTCTTTCGTATAAACATCGAGACTACGAGACGCACATAACTGTTAAAAAAAAAACGAGACTGCGAGACCCGTGAAACTCGACTAAAATTTTGCGAGACCCAGAGTTTTTGAAGGACCATTCGCGATCCCGACGCATAACAGGCTAGTATGTGTTTTGCGCTTAGGTTAACGGTTTGTTTTAATAGACGTGTTTATTTTGGCAAAACCCTGTAGAGTGCCAACTTGTTGAAAACCAGAGCTCTTAAAAGGGTTCTTCCTATCAAGGTACTTTTTTTTGATAAGCAGCATTATACGAAGAAGAAAGTCTTGACATCTCGCAGAAACGTCACACTATACAATTTGAGTTACTACGCCCAAAATCGGTCGGAAAATATAAGGAACGCGTGTCCGGTTCGAATTTCCTCTGGGTGCCATAGGTTAATTTTGTTTGGAGGGGAATTATATGGCGAAGCTCTAACCTCTTGTGGTACGAATACCGAACCTCATTTCCGTGCTGTTCGCGTATCAGATATCCCACCAAAACCGGCTTTTCGATGGGCGGGCGATACAGTGTCTGGTTGTTATCATTTCTGACATCTCTATCACAATCACACGTGAAGCAGCGAGCCCTGAAAATACCTCGATTCACTGAAAAACGTCGGGGAGGATTACGCAGGTTAAAATTGTTCGCCAATCCATTGAATATTTTTGTAGGGTTTGTAGCATGAGTTTGATAGCTTATGGCTATGGCAAACTAAATTTACTCCAAGGCGAACATGCGAGAAAGCTAAATGTTGTGGGCCGATTATCAGCTGTCCAAAACCTAAATCGAGCCTTAGAAAATATCAGAGATCAAGCACAACAGACGTTGCAGTTACAAAAACTGGTTTGACAGTTTGATGGAGCCAAGGTAGTTCGAATTGGAACTTTTGGTGCGAAAATTCTCCGTGCTTTGACCCTGACTTGGAAAGACTAAAAAAAAAGCAAAGCTCTTTTAAACGTTACCGAGTGAATGTAAAGATAAAGCAACCGTTTTCTATTTCTTTGACAAAGGCAAATCAGGGGTCAAATCAATAATGGTAATTGAACTGAGTGGAGTGCAATTTGGTCTGAAATCACAAGTATGATTTCAGACCAAAATTGCACGACACGAAGTTCAATTACCACTTTATTACACTCATTCGGTTTTTTTTTCAAAACTACGTATTTATTTATCCACTTCAGGAAGCCCAGTTTTTGAAGAAGAGTAACGTTTTAAAAATGATGCGATTTAGAGCAGAAATGGTGCAATTTGTGAATAAATCACACTGCTATGAGCCAATCAAATTGCAGGGATCACCTGTGATTTTAAAATGGGTGTAATAAAAGGTTTAATGCAAACACTGGTGGTGGGCCAATCAGCGCGCTCGTTATATTAATTCTATTTTGCATCATACACAATTAAGTTAGAATCTGGGGGCGACTTTCCTAAAGAGCCAATTAGCGCTGTGCCAGGGTTTGGGTTTAGTTCTTGCGCTGAGAGGTACGCCTCCCTCGGGAAGGAAAGCAGTCGACTGTCCTAGTAGAAACCAACTAAAATAAGTTACCTTCGATTTTATACCAATATCTACGAATGTTTTTGGCTTGTACAGTACATTGTCTTATTCCAAGTGCGGCCTTTTTCGGTACACGTTGTCTATCACAGGATAAAGAGTGAGTGCGTTGGCCAATCAGATTGCATAATTGGAGGCACGATAGAATGCGATTTGTTTCTACTAAATATTCATGGTGGGGTTACTGTGCATACTAATTACAGTAATATGAAGTCACTCGTTATAGTTTATTGAACTTATACCCTGTCTTACTGTGTCTGTCAACTTTATTCACACTGCCAACAGTAACTGTTGCATTTTATTATTATCTATATAAATATTTTTCTTATTGTTTCTTTGCCACACGATGCTGTAAAAGACGTCTTAAATAACTCCCATCACGTATATTATCTTTCATTGAATTTTACATAGCACCCCCTTTGTTGGAAATATGTTATACCAGTAAAAAATTATTGCAACTGCGCATGCTCAGTCCAAAACATGATGAATGCATATGTTGTGGCTCAATTTTACCCTTAGTTCAAAGTTGGTTTTCTTTTGTTTTGATTACAATGAGTTTGAAACAAAGAAAAATAAAATTTGAACCAAGGATAAAATTGAATCACAACAGATACAAACATACTACAACTAAGACTTTTAACAGGAACTTTAACTAAGAGGTAAAATAGTCTTTTCTTCAGAAAAAAAGATACTTAATGCCTTTTTAAAATTACTGCTATGTGGTATAATTGCTAGGAAACAACTTGGGACTCAGTTATGCATTTTCAAATGAAACTTAAATTTAACTATATATATTAGAGTGCAAAAGTTATTTCTTGCAAGATGCAATGGAGTGGTTTTGAAATGTTTGCCATACAACCAGAAGCAAAGCAGTGATATGGACCAAAAAAAACAACAGTCAGTGCGATCAAATGAACCAGTCAGAACTCAAATGGAAGTTGAAAAGTTGACAAAGTGGTGGAAGATTATTTGGCCAATCACCTATTGTTGTGCTCAAGGAACCACATTTCTTTCAAAAGTGAATTGAAAGCCCAACACTGCCCATTCAGTAAATCCAGATTCAGACAGGGTCAGACCCTCTGGATTGGAGCAGGAGATATACTTGCAAGGTGGCTATTACAAACACAAACTTACATAGTCCTGCATTCAAAGCCCTCCCTACTTGCTCAACCCATGGTCTATTTCTGGACCCTCCTCCTTTGTGTTTCCCTTAATCCTTTCCCACTTCTTTCTTGTTCATCAGCATTACAACACCACATTGTTTCTGTAGCCATAATACTCATAGTACCTAGGAAAGAAAAATAGGTACCACAATCAATTTCTTCTGAATGGAAAAGATTATATAAATTGGTTTACCATTGTCTTATCAAAATTTACCATAGTTATGTGGCAATCAGGAGACCCAGAAAAGTATATATCGGTAATGACAGGTCATAAAAATTCATATTTACATGGTATTTTAAACTATTACAACCTTGAATCCCCTAATTATTCAACCACTGGTAAATCTACAGCTTCAGGAGACAATACACTGCTACCACTTTTTGGTACAATCTACTTAGTCGACAACTAAGCAAAAGGTCTAAAAATTGTTTGCCAGCTCGGGTCTGCAGACATACAATACAATAAACTTTATTTATCCATGGTGGTGATTAAAGCTATGTCATCCACATACATATAGACAGTTGCAGACGGTCTGCAATGGCTAACTGTAGTTTGCGAAAGAAAATGAAACCAAACCACTTCAAATGAAACGAAACGAAACTAAACAAAACCGAAACTAGACAAGAAATTGAAACATATTACCTATGTTGTTACCTTTTTATTGATTGTCCCTTTCTAAACTTTTTGTTATTCAAGTGTTGGGAAGCCTACTGCCTCAAATGAGGAGGAAAATAATTAACAACTATTTACCGAAGTGGAGGTGGCTAGTGGTGGATATTTACCGAGCCGAGGAGGTAAATATCCACCACTAGCCACTAGCTTTAGTGCAATTTCACTAGCTTTAGTGCAATTTGTTGTCTTTGAAATGTTTGAGAGCTTATTTATAATTAATTGCATTCAACATCATTTGATTACTTGTTAATAATGTGAAACGTATTTAAAATTTCAGCACTAAATTTCAACTTTCTGCAATGTTGGAAGTAATGGACATGTTCTCGGCCAATCAGAATTTTTGCATGTATATTATTACTCTGACAATGTACTGATACTGTACTCTAAGGAGATCCTGCATATTGGTCATTCCTAGGTTCCTGATGACAATAACCACTTCATCAAATTGAAGAATGGCTTAACAAGCTAATTTTTATAATTGAAAAATTGTTGTTAGGCAAACTCACCTAGTCTTGGCAGAGTTGTGTGGGGGCTGCTCTTTTCTCCTAAGCTTTGGTTTCTTTTTCTTACTTGCAGCACTCTTTGCTCTAGCTATTTCTTTTTTCTTTTTAAGCCACCTATGATTGTACAATTTTCAAGCATACATAAGTCAATAATTCTGGTTATTGTGCCACTAGTTATAAAAACGCAGCAAATCTGAAAACATAAAAAATAAATATTCAAGTTGAAAACCAAAGCAGTTCAATTTGAAATCAAGAAATTGGGTAAATCAAACGAGTTGATTAAGTAAGTTATACCACCTTAAGGTAAAAGGGAGGTGCTGATGTTTCGAGCGTTAGCCCTTCGGCTCCGACGAAGGGCTAACACTCGAAACGTCAGCACCTCCCTTTTACCTTACGGTACCTTACGGTTGTATAACTTACTTAATCAACTCGTTTGATTTACCCAATTTCTTGTGTTTCAATTTCCCACCGATGCAGCACCAGTTTCTTTAGAAACTATCCCCTCAATTTGAAATCAGTTTGGGTAAGGACTTGATCATTAAAGAGCCCTTGCTTACTACAATAACAAAGATGGCTTGATATTGGTCTCATTCTTTCTTGCATATCATGGAACTTGGCTGCGTCTAAGTCCGTGATACCGTAATTCAAAACAGAAGTTGGCTAATATCCACCCATCTTGACTGCATGCCTGATCCTACCAAGGTTTCTAATATTCAATTCAATTTTATTCACACTTAATCAAATTAAAACTAAAATTCTTATGATAAAATAGGTATGCAGAACATTATATTTAGTCATTTTAAAGGAGCAAAGCTTTTGTGTTAGCCACTACTTCAATGCAGTTACAATAATTAGGGGAAGTAGAATTTGTAGAATCGATTACAGAGCTCTGCTAATTGAATTAGGCTTGTAATAGCAAATACATCAATAAGGAATAGAAGAACAAAAAAGCTGTTTACAGCAAATATATAAGTATATGGTATACATTAAATTAATATAAATTATCCATGTATTATAAATTATCCATGTTTGACTGTCAAGGAGCAAAAGTTTGTTTTTCTTCTTAAAGCATAGTAAGACAGACATTTAACTTCCATAGGAGTTGTTTCCCAGGTTTGTGAATTGTGATCATGCCACTACTCTAAACCGAGCTAAACCATAATTAGTTCTAAAAGGTGGTCTGTACAGGTTTTGGTTAGTGGCAAATCTAGTATTCTATTCTATGGATGTCAGAAGCTAGTGAAACAAGATCATGGAGTGCAAGGAGTGTTTCTTTTTTATTGTATTGCAATTTATGCACAAGGAAACCAATTTTCAACTTGAAAAGATTATCTAGCTTAGGGATTTCTAATAGCATAAAGCATGGTGTTGCATTTTCTCTTTTGTCTGCAAAGAAGATGCAATGAAGGCACTTATTTTGACTCACTTTTATCGTTTTCAGTTTGGTTTGGCTCCTGGGTTCAAACCATATACACGTTACTTATTTGCTACTACTAACCTTCTGAAGGCCTCATCACAGAGTTCCCTGTCTCTGATAACATACTGTGATGCTTCATCTGCTCTTCTGCTGTTTTCTAGTGCTTTTGTGGCTTTGGTTTGTTCTCGTTTTGTCACAAGCCACTTATCATAAGCTGATCTTGCCGCCTCTGCTTTTTCTACAGCAATATTTGGGTCAGGTCTGTTTAACTTTGCTAGTCGTTGCATTTCTTTGGCCTCTTCTGTTTTGGCCAACAACCATGCCTGTTTGAAAGTTTAATAATTTAAGGAAATCAGACAGTGTATGAGAAAACTCCAAGTTTGTGTTCTCATGAATCCTGCCACTGATTATTAAATTTCCCAGTTTGAAAGATAAATTAACTTTTTATGCCCAATGGTCATCAGCCTGTAGACTTCCCCATTGAAGACATGAAATATATATGGTAGTATAGTAGTTAGTATATCAGACTTGTGAGTATGAGGTCCAGAGTTCAAGCCCTGGTGATGGCACCGTGTTAATTGTTTCCTTGAATAAGAAACTTAACTCCACACTGTCTGTTTCCTAACCCAGGTGTGTAAATGGGTACCAGCAATATAATGGTGAGGGTTACCCTTCATTGGACTGACATCCCATCCAGGAGGGGTGGGTAACAATACTCTCAGAATCTTCGTGCTACTGTAATCCAGATACGTTCTAACCATGTGGGCTTCAAGGCTTGTCATGTGCACCTAATTACCACTTATTTTTGATAAGCGGGATAGAACTGAATGAAGGCATTAGGTTTTGATAATAACCCTTTAGGTAACCCTGTGATGCACTGGCATAACATTAGGAGGGGGCAATTTACAATACCCCTGGGTGCTTTCTGCTATACACTAAGGTGCAGGATATCAAAATATCAAATCAACTATGAGATTTTGATATTATCATGATAACTATATCAAAATATCAAATTAACTGTGACATTTGATAATATCAGAATATCATGATAATATCAAAATATTGATACCGATATCATCATATCATATGTTGGCCTGGATGTGACTAAGTGTGGAGGGGCTTGATATTTTGATAAATCATGATATTATCAAAATATCATGATAATATCAAAATATCGAAACCAATATCACAATATGATATTGGTTTTGACATTTTGTTATTATCATGATATTCTGATATTATCATGATATATCAAAATATCAAGCCCCTTCACACTTAGTCACATCTAGGCCAACATTTGATACCGGTGATATTTTGATATATCGAAATATCAAATTAACTGTGATATTGGTTTTGATATTTTGATATTATCATGATATTCTGATATTATCATGATATATCAAAATATCAAGCCCCTTCACACTTAGTCACATCTAGGCCAACATTTGATACTAGTGATATTTTGATATTATCATGATATTTTGATATATCGAAATATCAACCAATGTTGTTATTTTGATATTAGCATGATATATCATGCCATATAGCAGTGGGAATATCAAAATATCATAACCCCTTATCAAAAATGATATATCAAGATATCATCATTTACAACTCCTAGAAATGTAGGACAATATATTTGATATATCAAAAGTGATAGCAATGCTTGATATTATGATATTCTGCAATATCGCACCTCCCCCCCTTTGCTTCCGCTGCTGTTCAGCTGAGCGTGGTTAAAACGAAAGCGACATGCTTCAGCTGTCAGAAATATTCTAAGAAATGCATCTTTGGTGACAGCACTTCACTGAATATCTATAGTGGATTCACATTCTCTCCTCCTCGGCTTGTTATTATAAAGTACTTGTCAAAGGATAAGAGCGAATCGTTCAGTAAACTAAATGTTCATATTACTGAAATGTAGTCAACTAATGCTATACATGTTAATCGTGGCAATAGAGTGCGTGTTTACACATGAAACAATATTGATTTTGGGTATTTAAGTACAGTGGCATCAGAACAGTGAACAATACTCGCCGACTGAATTATTTTGAACAGTTAATATTCTAACAAGGCGGAAGATTCGCGAAAGTGAATATTTAAATGACGATATGAAAATCTCACCTGAAAAGCTCTCTCTGCGTCTTCTCTTTTTCTCCTTTTTTCTTCTTTCTCCCTTTCTTCTTCTTCTTTTCGCCTTCTCGCAATAGCTTCTTGCCGCTTCCTCTTGATTTCTAGTTGTTGTTCGGTCATTGCATAGACGGATTTAATATGTGAATATTCATCATTTCTACGCCGTGCCATCTGGGCACTTTGGCTTCGGTTCTTCTCGACTCTTTTAGCAGTTCTGTGTTTTTCCATTCTTCGATTCAGTTCTTGTACTGACGTTGTTTTTGGTCTCGGTCGAGTTGGAGGTTTCTCTTCCTCGACTTCGTTATCAGCATCATGATTAACTTCGCTAGTTTCGCTGGGGGTCGCCTCGTTGTCTGTCACATTTTCGCTGCTTTTCTCCGGTGATATTCCCAACATTTCAAAGTACTCCGCCTTGATTTCCTTCACGTCAACAAGTTCAAATTTTCCGTCACGTTCTATTAATACCCGATCACCTATCATTTCCATTGCTGGACTCTTCGTTGGAGAACTTTCCTTGTCGTTGTCTTGAATCCCATCTGATTGCCCTGTTTCATTCAAATCGCCCCTTTCGAGCGGTTCACTAATTGTCACGCTATTTTGGAACGCCGTTGACACTTCTTCATCTTCAGCCGATTTCGATCCCAAATCAAGATTACCGTTCGAAGAATCCTTGTTTAATCTATGCGAAGCTTCTTTCCCGTTTTCCAATTGTTCATTGTCGTGTTCCTCATTCATGATTTTTTCCATCTCTTCTTCATCTATGCTGGCGTCTGAATCTGATTGTGGTCGCCTCTGATGTTTCTCTAGTAAATCGACGTCGCTCTCATCCTCCGAAAACGATGCACGCGTAATCGATATTCGAACGCCAGCTCCTGGATTCGCATCTACTTGATCGCCTTCGTCTTCCATAGTTTTAGTGTGGTCTTCACAAGGTATGTGTCCCTGCTCTTTCTACGACAGCGTCACGGAGTAATCACCGTGGATGTTTATATTGCCGTTTATTGTGCTGATCACCTGTAGCAACACGTTCCACATGACTACGCAACACCGTCTGTCGGTTTGCTCCACAAGCGGCCCAAGCTCCCATTCAGCAGAGCAAAACCGAAATAGCGCCAACTCATAGAAAGCGCCTCCAAATGGCCTGAGAATCGGGCGAATAACAAATAAGTAATTTTATTGAAAAATATCCAATTTTCATCCACTTTTTAAAAGACAAAACCGTTGAATCTGGGGAGCTTGGGCCGCCTGTGTTAACACTCTAAACTTCACACTTTTTAATCACTAGTTTCTTTTTGTTTTTCGGCAGAAGACTTTGAAACCTCGCATGTAAGAATTACTGACTAGGCTGATTTCTCCCTGAAACGCACAGTTTTCCCTACATTGGTGCATGCAGTCAACAAATTGCAACAAGAAGAAAAGTCGCAGGTGTTTATATGAATAAATTTCCTCCAAATACAGTATTCTAAAATTTGCTGGAGAATCTTAAGACAAAATAGAGTGTATGCTAGGAAGGGTTCTGTACATTCATCTTTTTTTGTACTAAAGGCAAGTATTCAGTAGAAGAGGCCAGACAAGATATTACAGAATTATCGGCAGATTACGCCATTGTGCTAAAGTAGAGCACGACATCACCCCACTTGCAGTGCTAAGGCAATTATGTTTTAGCATCTTTGCTCAAGATGAGATAAATTGTCTTAGATGATCTTGTATTGTTATCGATCCATGAACTGAATGACCCGACACAAAGTGCAAAATTAGACAGTGAGGGAGGCATTGTTCAGGACTCTGTTGTCATTGTCCACACACCCAATCACATCTAGTCTCACCGACCAAAAGCAAATGCAACTAATGAAACCCTTGGACAGACACAACTCACTTGGACTCTGAAGATGACTCGCAATGAGGTTGATGGAATGTCAGTCAACATCTCCAAGTCCTTTTCAGAATTATATCACATGGATGATCAAACACAACAAAAAATAAAATTGCTTCCCCTTCCCTTGCTTCCCTGAGGTATCAAATTTACCTAGCCTAGGGTGTACACAGTGGTAACAGTGGAGATGTCTTGTTTCAAGGAGTGACATTTCTAAGTGTTTGATTGGTTACAAGGCATATGAACATTAACTTATTGACTTGTTACTGCTTGTTTATGGTTGCAAGTTCAATCAACAGTCCTACAGTTTGACAATTTACATTACAAATATCACAAACTTGGTTGAGTTCATTTGAAATATATAGGTTTTCAATCCAGGACAACAATGGTGGGTTCAAGTGGTATGGGTCTTTTCAAAGGCAACTGAGGTTGACTGTGATCACCCTTTTTTGAAACTACAATGTGATCAGGATTTTCACTTTCCAGAGATTTTAATGGAACTCTTCTAGGTTTTGATTCCCTATTCTTAATTTCATCTGTCTTCCTGTTTTCCTTATCAGACTGGTTTAAATCATAATTACTAGAATCCAACACTTTGGGAGACATAACAGCAGCTTTTTTGTTCAGATCTGAAGCTTTGGCTCCCTGATCGCTGCAAGACAAGGGTTGCACTTGGGTGGCTGAGGTGGCTTGTGTCGACACTGGCACTGCAATCTTGGTAGATTGCCTATGGTGATCAGGTTTGCTGGAAAGACTGTTAGATTCATGTTCATTATGCTTGCTGGCTTTTTCATGTGTAGCAGTAGGTGGTAAAGTTCCACCTGGGTACGGTACAGAAACACCACCATCAGAGGTCAGAGTAATAAGCTGAATCCTCCTTGGAGCCCTAGATGCTTGTTCTTCTGATGACTTCTGCTTCACTGGTTCATCTGGTCTGAAAGACGTGCTGGTACTGACTTGCCTTGCTTCAGTATCTGATGAGACACTCCTTGTGGTGTCCAATTTTCCATTTTTTGTACCAGCCGGTTGAACAGTGTCAATCGGGATTTGAGCCACATGTTTTGGAGTAACCAGTTTTTTGGTGTCCTGATCTCCAACTGCAAATGTTAAAGGCTGACTGGTCTGAACAGGCAGTAACTTCACACGCCTTGGGGTAATCAGGTTAATCTTAGCCTCTGGTATAGATCCCCCAGTTGCAGGAGAAACGTTAATTCCTGGTTTGCTGTCACCTTTACTAGTAAAGGTTAGGTTGTTACTGGTAAGTGTAGGAGTAACGTGACTGATACCACTTGGTATCTCACCTTTGGGGTCGTAAGCAACCTGACTGGTAGGTTTGTTTTCATTTGTAACAACTGAAGGTCGGTTGTTTGGGGCAGGCAGCAATGCCACACGCCTTGGTGTTATCTGGTTGATGATAGTTGCAGATGCTGTGGCGGTTTGCTGTTCATTAATTAGTATTGGTGTAATACGCTTTGGAGTTGTTTGGCTGCTTGATGAGGCTTTCACTCCAGTGCAAGGATTATTAGAAACTGGAATTAACGGTATTTTCTTATTCAAGCTACCTGCAAGTGAAAAAAGACAGTATGAAGTATCACAAAACCTAGAAATACTCTGTGCAGCTTTTTTGTATAAAAATAGTCAATACCAAATAGGAGTATAAGGTACTAATAATATTTAGTATCTGGACGAAAATTCTGTCCCACTCTAATCTCTTCAAATCAAGTATCTTGTTATATGGCCTTGAATAACATGAAAGAATAGAAAACCCAACCTTTGAAGGATGAAACTATCTATACAAAAGTTACCAACTGGTATGCATATCTAGAAAAACTGACATTACATACAAGTCTAACTGTTTTTTAATTTATACCTTAAGATCTGTCTGAATTAGTGCTTGACATGGCAATGATTTCACTTTGTAAATGTTCTTTGTTGAATTGATGAACGCTCTAAGAGAAAAGTTGTGCAAGGTAATGTTTAAACTTGTGAGTGATGTGTAAAGAATCAAAAAAGTGATCAATACTATTAATTTATTTTCTATGAGGTCTGGCTTATGTACCATTAGAATATTTGACAATGCACAATGTGATGCAAAATAAAGTTCTTAAAGCTAAGGCTGCATCTCATACTCAAACAAAACAGTAACTGGAAGATAGATTCTTTAAAGTACCTGACATATCAGAGGTAGTTTGGGGGAGTGGTGAAATGCTTCTTTGTACTATGTCCTTAACTGATACATTGTATGGGTTACCAAGCTCTCCATCTTTGAAGTGAAGTAAGGAGCAGTAGCCATCTGAAGATGAAACAACAAGAGTGCTCCCATCACTGGACCTGAATAACAGGAGAGAAGGACAAATAGTGAGACAAAGTACCTGTGAGTGACATTAGAAGCCTTACATGTACTTGTATTAGGCTAGTATTTGAATAGCACTCTCAGCTTGAGAAAGCTTCCCTCACTTAACCCCTCCTCTCATAACTAGAGCCTCCTGCTCTTTTCCAAGGCAATGTTAAAGAATCACTGAACACTCAAGTGCCAAGTGCTTCACTTTGTTCTGTTTCAAAATAAGCCCTGGTTTACGAGGGTCATTTCGGATTATTAATACAAGTCAAAGGGATCAATACATATAGGAAGTGACAGGAGAGGGAAGGGGTTCATTCTGCAAGTTACAGTTACTCTACATACATGCATGCATGCATACATACATACATCCATGCATGCATGCATGCATGCATACATACATACATACACACATACATACATAGGTACGTACTTTATTGTCACCTCCCTGGTGGGAACACTTAATACAATTACTAATTACAATACAATTAACATTGATTAAATTTAAGAAGCATTTACAAAATTGTCTAAAATTTATACATTTAAAAACTTGAAGCAAACAAGTTAATTTAAAAGGTTCTAAATTGCTCCTTATAGCAATCAGTCACTTCGCAGTCTTGTAAAACAGTATGACAATAGTTTTCAGTCTAAATTGTAGTTGGATTTTATTCTATTACTGAAGAAGAAGAATAAAGGATGTATGGTTGTATGTATGTATCAATAACTACTAAAAATTAATGAGGTTTAGTTAGTATCTATTCTTTAAAATGTTTAGAAACTTGAACTGAATGGCTTGATTTTAAAAAAAAGGATTCTAAATTGTTCCAGAGTCCAACAGTTCTGTAATAAAATGTTCTTTGTCCAGAGGCTGTCCTAAAAAGAGGAACGTTGAGCTTTTGGCCACTCCTAGTTGTACGTTTGGTAACTTGCTCATGGGTAATAAATTGTGATGTCAGATATTTAGGCGCGTGTCCGGAAATGCATTTAAAGGCCATGATAGCTTGGTGATAGTAGAGTTGGTCCTTAACCGCAGACAATTCTGCAAGCAAAATTCTGCACAGCGTGCAGTTTCCGTACATTCTTCTACGTGGTATTTGCCCAAACGTTTGAGCAGTAGTACAATTTTCTGAAAACTAAGGGATATATCACAGTTAACAACATTTTGCTGAGGCAATGTTTGACGTGGCTAATTTGCACAAGGCATGTGATACGCTCGGATACAGTGGTCTTAATGTGATTGTCAATTGTCAAGTTTGGATCCAAAATCACACCAAGATCTCTTGCTGATTGCACAGGGGAGATGTCCTTTCCCAACAGAGACAAACAAAACTCATGGAGTTTGAAGTCATCTGTCGGCTCCCGAAAATGATTAATTTTGTCTTGTCTAGATTCAGTGATAACCGATAAATTTCTGAAACACCAGTTGCACACCTTCGTTCATCTTTTCAACAATACATCAAGTGTCTTGTGAATTAAAAGAAGGAAACAATTTTGTATTGTCAACATAGCATTGAGTACAGCAGTTTTGTGGGGGTTCTGGTAAATCATTAACGTATGTGCTAAAATAATACGGGGCCCAGGATACTACCCTGAGGGACTCCATATTCAATTGGTAGCGGATCAGAAACAGAAGAGTGAATTCGTACAACTTGACATCTGTTTGTGAGAGAGCTGTTAAACCACTGTAGCACGCTGGTCAAAGCACCAACATCTTGTAGTTTTCTCAAAAATATTTGATGGTCGATGCTACTGAATGCTTTGCTCATATCTAAGAGCACACAGGCAGTTAATTTCCTATTATCAATACTCTAGTGCCTAACCTCCTTCCTGGAGGTTTTTTTGAGCATTCAAAACACAATAATTATTATGACTGCAAACTATAAAGTCCAGAGCGACCACTAGGTAGGAATAAGAGAAGCAAAGGAAAGCAAGAACAAAATGCAAGATAAAATTTTGTTCAAGGCCATCTGTGTGCTGGGATTGGTTGAAAGACAGAGAGGCTATGCCCAAGGAGGGGCATCTTATGCAGGCTTTGGATATCAAAGCTGGCGATTTGACAAGGTGACGCATAAAGTAAGGCACACTATAAGAAAATCAGTCACTTGTATTTGAAAGGCTCCATGAATTTTTTTCTTTTTAAAATGAAAGTGATAAACAATAAAGTGGTCATACCATGTAATATCAGTTAGTGCTGCATAGTGAATATTGCTGACAAAACCAAATGGAGACTTCTGCTGAGTGTCATACAAAAGAATGGAATCCAATGTTGCTACGGCAAACACCATACGATATGGTAACCTGCAACAAAAACAGTGGTAATTTATGAGCTTTTTCATTTTACATGCCTGACATTATAAACAAGAAAATAAACTAAATTATGGCTGGCTGGTGTACCTCAGTGAGAGCTTTACTCTTTCTTTATGTTAGTTTAGAAAGTATGGTATGCAATGATTTACTCTGGGTTGGTAGACAGCTAGACAGTGATTTAAATGAGGTAAGTTATAGCAAGCTCTATTTATGAACTACAGCTAGGATGTAAACTATGATAAAATAACATTGTAAAACCACACACAATTTCACAAATAGATTATGAGCTCAAGATTTCAATTATCCTGCATAGAAATCAAGAGCAAAGAATCCAATAATATTGTCTGGTGTAGATACACTTTCTTACTACAAATCTACTGGAAGGATCAGAAGCCATTTTGTTACACTACTCACTTTGTATCACAGAATAGATAGAAAAGAGCATTTGTGATAGAACCCTATTGGATTAAACTAATATTCATCAGTGAGTGGAGTAAGTGGTGAATAGCTGATGTTGCTGGTTGTGCCGAGTATTGTTTTGTTGACAGGGAAAAGGTACAGGGTATCGTCCTCCCACATAGAACATGTATAGTATATTATTAGTTTTACAAAAAGGTTATAACCAACTTAAAGAGATTCTTTGTGGACTCTTTCTCCATTCCATCAAGTCCTGTTAAAAGAAAAGAATTATATTTTTCAGAGTTCACTATCAACCCATCCACTTCAATAAGTGATCATGCAGCATTCATCGATCTTCTCCTGCCAATAATTGATTATTAGTGCAGTATCAAACATCAAGTCTAGGGCCAAAATATTGAATAGAAATTTGATACCAAAAAGTACCAGATGTCAAGATGAAGTCAAAAAAATTAAACTTGGATCAAACAAGATGAAACTTGGTACAGTGTCTACTACCTAATGGTATAGATCTCTGTATTAAGTTTTTCCTCTTGACATTTCACTGTGGAGAAATGAATTGGCTGGTTACTTGTTCTGATAGACTGACCTCCTATGAAATTTACAGGCCCAGGAAATGTGCAAATTATTCAGGCCAGTTTCCCAGTACAATGAGAATGAGGATTATTTGAGTGGTTGTGTATTACCTTTAGCAATGTGTGGCCAAAGTTCAAAGAGGATGGGGCAACAACGCACTGCAACAGTGGCCTTCTGAGGGCTGGGCAGGTAAAGGACAGGCCTGAAAGAGTAACATTATAGAAATCTGAGTGGATGCTACCATACATTTACCCACAAATTGTAATAGTGACAACCATTAATACGGTAATCATAAATGAAGCAAAATGATTACTTTTTTTATTAAGGGCATTGTTTGTTAGCTAATAATATACACGAAAAAATTACTCGATTCTGATTGGTTGAGAGCAGTGCAGTTCAACTGTAACACCAGTGCAAAAAGTGTAACACCAGTGCAAATTACACATTGATATTCTGGATTATGATATTCTTTATTTTAAAAAACAAACCGCTTTGAGTTCGTAGCATTATCAGCTGATCTTCATCGGCTAATCAGTAAATAAAACAGTAACAGTAACAGTTTTATTCATTTATGAAAAACAAATTACAATCTGACCACACAGTCGGCAAATAGCTCAGCTAGTCTAGGCCGACAGTGTGGAGGACGTTGTAGATAATATAGATATAACATAATTAATTACTCTTACTAATGTATAAAGATCAGGGCTTGAAATTAAAAAAAAAAATTGGTCGCTAATTTGCGACAAGTTCAAAAAATTTAGTCGCAAGTTCGAAAATTTTAGTCGCAAAAAATATAAAATACAACTACTCAAAGAAAAATTAGTAAAAACAATACGCGAGTTAAGTAAACAACAATTATTTGTATTAACATTACTAGAATTGTAATTTACACTGTGTTTTTGTTACTCCAACAGCTGCCATACAATCACCATCTTAGGAAGGTGAATCGCTTTTTTTTGCCAACCAAATGTTGTCCTTCAACGAGTGACGACGAACTGAGAAGCATATTAAAATTGCTACAGACTTGTCATGAATTCGTAAACAATCATAAAGCAGCAAAACCAAGCGCAAACAAAACCGAACTAATGTTAAATACAGGTCAAGACACACAATGTAAATGTTTATCAATCCATTCATGCTGTAAGTTTTAAATTACTTTCCCAGTCGTACCTAGTGCAGGTCCCGGAGTGTACGTAGTACGAATGCGATGAACTGCAGCCATTCTGTTAGTCTTTTTATTTGCCAATATTCACTCAAAACAAAACTTATTCATTGCTTAAAAATATACGGTAATCAAAGGTGTATCCTAACCCGTAAAAGATCCGATATTGTCCCAACATTTGCAACAGGGAAAGAAAATGTTTCCCGCTCTCAGTCGCCACGTGCGACCAAGAACCATCGCCATGTAACAACGCGCCCGTAATACATTACTTGAAGAAACCGCTTTAATGGCGTATGAAACGTGCGATCGTGAGGAACTTTAAGGTACATTTTACATGAATATATAAGCTGATAAATTGTAAATTTTTAGTTACAAATAAGACACAGAGCTATTGAATGCTGTATTCCTTTATTGACTCAGTAATTAAATAGTCGATTATTGCTAATATGTGGCGTTTGGTTGGCAACAAACTAGTCGCAAATTTGCGACTGATCGATAAATTTTAGTCGCATAAGTAAAAAGTTTAGTCGCAAATGCGCCTGTGGCAGTCGCAATTTCAAGCCCTGAAGATGTCACCGAGCAATTACCGGTAAATTGTTTGTGAAAAAGAAAAATTATTGGACTAAATAATAATAATGAAGAGATGATGTTTTCAGACTTGGAAAAATGTCATTATTGTTGAATATTTAGTATCGTTTATATGTCAGGATAACTGTCCTTAATGTTTCAAGCATCTGAAAGAGCATTTTTTGAACTTCTTTTTTGTATCTATATTTTGGCAGATCCCTGATGCTAATATTTATACTGTTCCAAAGTTGAGCTACAATTCTTGAAAATGAGTGTCAAATCCGCGTCAAATGCTCACTTCCTGTCTACAATGAGATCTTCCGGCACTTCCTCCAGGCAAATTTTTTCATGTTTATATTATTAATAAGTAATCATGTGGTTTTTCTCGTTCAATTTGGAATTAATTTGCACTTGTTAGTTTTTCAAAGAGCTGAAATTGCGGTCTTAGTTTGGTTAATAAATAAATTATTCAAATGAAGCCAACAATCAATGGCTTGCAGTTCCCTCACTAAGGTAGCCTGCATAGCAGATACTTCAGCAGCTGAGAAAAATACTACAGTATCATCAGCATACATGAAAATACTTTACTCCACTTTGGGTGGAGGAAAAATAACAGCAGTCCCAAGATAGACCCCTGCAAGACTCCAACGCATGCAGATTTAGCTGCGCTAGACACACCCTGAAATTCTACAAATTGGTTGCGGTTCTGTAGGTAGTTTCTTAACCACTCATGTTCGCCATCCAAGACTCCAAGACCCCGCAGTTTATACAGCAGCGCTTCATGGTTGACGGTATTGAAAGCTTTATGTAAGTCTATAAAAACGGCTCCAGTCAACTGACCTTGATCGATATTCCTACGAAACACATAGCGGCCCACTCCATGGAGTGGCACTTCTGCAAGCCGCATTGATACGGGCAAAGAACTTTGCGGCACTGAAGACAAACGTATAATTGATGGTGTACAGTGATAATTGTAAGACTCACTTGTTTGGAGACAAGCGGTTGAAAACATATGTTGTATTGACAACTTGTTCACCTACATCTAATCGTCCAGCTGAGAAGCAAAACATGAAAGACCAAAATGAGGAGTTGAAAGCAAAGCATCTAAATATGTGCAGCATACAGCTGGTTATTAAAAGAGATCAAACGTGTTAATGTCTTTATTATATCTCCCAGTTAGTGTGCACGCTGTGATTGGTCAATTCAAAAGTTTGTTTTGAGATATAATAAATATCCTACAAACCTTGTTTTTTTTGGTCTGTACTGTAAGTTACTGATCCTTATTTTTTCCGCTTGGATTTATGGCCTGTGCGCTTTGTGCTTGGGCCATAAATCCGAGTGGTGATGTGATCTAGCAGCAGTGATTGCTCAACAAGAGGTGATAAAGCAGTCAAGAGCTATAAATATAAGTAGCAAGTAGATAGTAGCATACAAATGCATTATTGACCAAGAGTGAGATCAAGATGGCTACATATTGACTGAGTTCTTTTTACCTTCTTGATTGACAAACACATAGTTGACATCAATAAAAAGGCAAAAAAGAACATCTTAACTGAACAAGCAATAGCCAATCACAACTCAGGATTTAGCCCATTTTTAAAGTTAATCTGTTCCTCAATTTGCATTTGCAGTTTCCTTTATCATGTATTGCCATGGAGAGGAGTTCCAGGCTGATCACTTCTGCTAGTTAAAGGACTAACAATCATTATTGCTTTGATAAAGGGATAACACTCAAGACATCAGCTTTTCTTTAATCTTATTGGTACAACATACCGGTACATTATCAACTCCTTTGATAGACCATTTTAGATATTTTTTAACAGAAGAAGTTGCACACTGATCACTTCTGGAAGTGAACAGTTGAATTTGAAGGTAGCAAAGCAGAACATATTTTATAGAGCAGGAATGTTTAATCATTACCTGGAACAAAAAGCAGGGAGCCATCTGGAGAATAACTTGGCCGGCGAAAAAATGATGGCATTGTTTCATCGTGAAACATCCTTCCTTGCTTTAAAGACTAATATTTGGAAAAATACAATTGTCAGAAAATAGAGAAGAGTAACCTGACTTAAACTTGGAAGGTGATCTCAGCTGATAAAAAGTTTACCTCTAGCTTGTCTGTCGTTTTTGTTCCTCCATTTACTTGCAGCTTAGTTATATTATAACAGCAGCGATACTGGGTATTATACAGTCTACAACTCCTGCATAAAAACAGGAAAGAAACAGAGGGATTTAAGAGAAGGTATTTAATAACAGTCAATGATAAAGAACTAAACCTAGTAGCACACTTTTCTAGGATCCAGCCTTACCCTTTCACTTCCCACAGTGACCAACGATCAATTTCACCACATTATAAAGCTGACAAATTAATTACGATAATTGAGAACATGATCAATTTATGAATACTGTAGAAGTCCATGTATGATTTCAATTATCACCTTTCCAACAGCTGTAAATTATTGGTAAAGTTAAAGAATGCACGTTTTTGTACAAATTTTGATTACAGTTTCGTGCACATGTTTGAGAATCATGAAAAGTGAATTTTTTGTTTCGTGATTCGTGAAATCGAAAAATTACTATTGTGACGTTGTGACAAGATCCCCCCCCTCTTATAACGTACTTTACCCTCCATCGCTAGCGACGTAATAGCCGGTCACACAGTTAGACTGTAGTGAAATCAAACTATTTTGTTTTATACAGCTGTACAAACTACTGCTTCCTGTGTCATAGCAGTGGATGATAAGGCTACGCTTGTTAAGGAAAAGGTTGTTGTTCATTGTGGAAAATGTCATGATAGTATAAATTCTTCATTTGTCACACGATGTAGTCACTGGATGTTGATCGTGACATTTCGATTGCTTACTGCTAGTCTTCTTCAGGCGATGGGGCCAACTGATTCTGGCTCACCATTATGTAGCTGTGTAGTCTGCTCTGATTGGTGCATTTTGATCCTGCTATTTAGGAATAGGCTACGCTTATTTCACTTTGTTCGGTACAAAGGGTTCATAGCAAATAATCAACATGTAACACGGCGCGGGAGCAACTTCAGAATACCCAGCCACGATTGCGTGACATTAATATTGTGCTCCTGTGGTGCCGCAGTCGCGATGTCAATCATGAAATTAAAAAAGAGAAATGGGCCAAAAAATATTTTAAAAGAAATAAAGTGGATGGAGTGGGTATAGAACTAGTGCTCCCGCAGTCCCGCAGTTGAAAAAAGGATATTGGCACATCGATTATAGAACGAGGTATGTTCATGTGTATTGTGCTTATTTTCGGCACATGGATTATAGAACAAGGAATATTCATGTGTATTGTGCTTGTTTTCGGCACATGGATTATAGAACGAGGAATATTCATGTGTATTGGGCTTGTTTTCGGCACATGGATCATAGAACGAGGAATATTCATGTGTATTGTGCTTATTTTCGGCACATGGATTATAGAACGAGGAATATTCATGTGTATTGTGCTTATTTTCGGCACATGGATTATAGAACGAGGAATATTCATGTGTATTGTGCTTGTTTTCGGCACATGGATTATAGAACGAGGAATATTCATGTGTATTGTGCTTATTTTCGGCACATGGATTATAGAACGAGGAATATTCATGTGTATTGTGCTTGTTTTCGGCACATGGATTATAGAACGAGGTATTCGTTTCCATATGCAAATATTTATTGACTGCGGGACTGCTGGAGCAGAACTTTGATGTCACGCAATTGTGGCCGGGTATTCTGAAGTTTAGCCATGGCGCGTGACAACTTTCCCGGCTTGTTCACTCTTGTATGGCCAGGTTTCGTAACAGAGAATTTCGCAAAAAAAGTGACAACACTTCATACCTGTCACTGGAATTTGTTACAATGTAATTGCCAAGAGGATCCCAGCAAACTCCCTGCACATAATGTTTGTGGTCTTTGATAATCATAAGCTTTTGACCTGAAAACACGCATTTGAAATGTATCATTTTGTAACTACAGCATTATAAGATTTCAGTAGTAAATTAAGGGAGCAATTAGCAAGGATAGATATTTTTAAAATTTAGATTTTCTTATATTGACTATGTTCACACTAAAACTTAAAACTTATAAGATTTGCATGATTTCATACAAATGAAAAGCTGTCAACTGTCTTGCAATAGGCAATTGGTGGTTGAAGTACGTAGATACTGAAACATGGAGCGACCTAAATAATACGAGACGCGAAACAAAACCTCCCCCCAAAATCTTACTCTCCATGGTCCTTTACATTAAAAAATAACTTGTTTTTGAGCTGGTTACCTTGGTCCAGAAAAACGCATACCGGTACCCATTGTCATGCATATAGATTTATTTGGCATAAGAAAAAAACGGCAGTGAAGCAGACTCCCAAGACAGAAAAACCAGTAAGTACTTCATGTATGACGCATTACAGTGTCCTGAGATTAATTGCCAACGAGGCAGCCGAGCCAAGAGGCGAGGCTGGCCGAGGCGGCAGAATCATAATGCCGCGGAAATGCCGCGCGTATAGCAGAAAAATATGGGCGGCCGTCACCACCAAAATTACAAGATCATTAAACGGCAAAGAAGAAAGACAAATGGTTTAGTGATGGTTTGCGTAATGGAATAAATGATTGAGAAATGATACTGTCTAGATACAAATAGTTAGGTGTTCTTGTGTCAAATGGTTTACTCAAACAATGAATGATTTAGACAATTTAGAAATGGTTTAGTCACCGATATTAAAATGGAACAAATAAATAAGAATTAGTTTATTTTAACAAGAATCCATCTGACTACGATACGTAGAATGATCAAGTCTAAACACAAACGGTCAAGTGCTCTGTCTTAAAATGGTGTAATTAATGGATGGAAGGTTGAAGTATTCTACATATTATTTAATTCACCGACAAATGGTTCAGTGTATTGTCAACTGATTTACCGCAGAGACAAAGAGTGTAATAGCCGGGCGATTGATTCAATGCGAAATCAAATCATTCGTGCAAATTGCAAATAGCTTAACCTAATGTTGAACTGGCCAGTCATAGAGGGAATGGTACACCGTAGTTTGAAATGATTTAACGAAATTAAAAGTGATTTAGCGTGACACGAAACGAAACACCGTACCTTACGCGCCGAACCGCAAAAAATACAAGAGTGAAATGGACAAGTCAAGACTGAAATGGATCAGTCAATGTGGGGTCTGACGCCAAGGCGTTACGTACTACCATCCAATTTGGCGCCAAATTGGAAGAGTGAAGAATCGCGGCAACGGCCACACCGAATCAGTGAGCTTGATCTATCTCGTTCCTTTGAACTCTGGTAAGTTTGCTTTGTTCGTTCCTTTTTGCAATTCATTTCTGTCCAGAAGACATATCTTTCCGAATAGTAGAGGAGACTAGAAATTAACTGAAATATTTCTGAGATAGGACAGGATATTATATCGAGGTCAGGGAAAACGAAAGTCACAATAGGATATGGGATGGACATGTTAGCTTATGGAGACCGTCATCGAGAAACAAGAAAAGCCTGTTATTGTTTACTGGAAACAAGGGTTTACTATTATTTGCAGGCTAGCCTTGCTACGGCCGTTTGCAATGGACTTTTTTAGAGGGCAACCCTTCGTTGAAACAGGAGACAGTTGTCTAGATCAAAGGAAGTGACACCTCACGTTTACTAATGTTTGTTCTTTGTCTATTTTCAGATTTCATTTTTTCCTACAATTATCTACTATGGTACGAATTTTTCTCTTTATTTTTACGCTATATTCAGTTTAATCAATAGCGTTGGTTTCATAGATATATGCGGCTCTGGCAATCCGGTTACAGCAGAAAGATTATCATGGAAATTACATGTAGTAGAACAAACAACTGGACCACCTCGTCGCCTCCTTGCTGATCTTTATCTGAAATATGTAACACTGACAATGCCTTGAATGAGAACGAATGAAATCTGAAAATAGACAAAGAACATCCTGTCCTATCTCAGAAATATTTCAGTTAATTTCTAGTCTCCTCTACTATAATATTATATATATAATTAATATTATATATATAATATATATAATATTATATATATAATTAATATTATTAATAGAAGTCTAGCCGAATCACTTGTCAATTTCGAACCATTGCGTTTTTCGTCGATTGCGACGTCCTTGATAGTCTTGAAATCAAAGAAACAGAGATTGCTGTACACATCTTGTTGCACAGAAATTATCCTTGAACGCCAGCGTTGCGTTATCTAAAACCACTGACGAGGCAAAAAACAATAACCTTATTCCTTGATCACTGCGTTCAGCACAGTTTTTTTATAACTGTTTATATCGGCGGTGTAGGCTAACAAATACGTACAGGGCTCGAAAGGTTAGCAAAAAAATTCCTTTTCAGGCTTCATTCAATGTTTCATGCAGTGTTGTGGTCACCAGTGTTGTCATTGCCAGCCGCTTGTCAAGATTTAATACGCCATTAAGACACGTTCCAATCACTACACGTAATTACCGAAACTTTGTCAAGATTAAGCTTAAGTCTATAACTAAAGGACACATTCACCGTACTATTTTGCCATGTTTTACGTTTACTATACCATGCTTATTCTGTCACTTTCCCTTTATGGAACCAGTTGGTCAATAATCAAACCTTCGTGTTCTCGTATTACAGCAGATTCACAGCTAGGACAATTTAGATCGTGCAATCTATGCTTATTTACGTCCGCCTTTCGTCGCCGTGAATTATACATTTTTCATTACAAACGAAAACATGTGTTTAGAAGAATTCCTCATGCTTCAAATGGCAGTTTCAATCCATATATAAATACAAATAAGGAAGCCCATATGGTTAATGGAAACCCAGCAGGATCAAATCCAACGGCCATAAAACTTCACCAAACAAACCACAATTTCAGAAATGTTTTACTAAAGAATTATCGGAACCATTGTGTTCTTCAAACCTCCCAGCAGTGCAAAGTAATTATAATTATGTTGGGGTGCAAACTTTAGTTCAAATATTTAGTAAATATTGACATTTGCTTTATTTACCTACTTTGAAATATAATTGTATTCACTGTTTTTCTTTTTTCAAAAAATTCAATATGTTGATGTTCATGTCTCAGCTTCCCTTATTGTTATGTTTCAACCCTGTTGTTATAATTGTTATCTTTTTTTATTTATTCTTCCCGCCCCGATTAGCTAGGCTATTTTGCGAGTAAGGATTGACGGAAAAATGTTAATCAAGAGTGTTTAATAAAGTTGTATGGGAGTCTGTACAAGCTGTGAATGTGTTACATGTTTCAAGTCTCATTGGTTTCTGCTAAAGGCCAATAAGTAGAGAGGGGTCCATACCTTTAGTGACATCCCAGACAATTGCACTGTTGTCAACCGAGCCAGAGACAAGACTATTACCATCAGGTGACCAAGCAAGATCATAAACATCCTCAATATGCCCTCTGTATAGAAAAATACCTATTGTAACTTAACTGATCTTATGAGGCTTCAGTGGTCAGTACAATAAAACCTATATCTGTGTTAACACATTAAAGGAAGTTTAATAGCAATCAAACTGAGTAAATCCTCCACTGTGATTTGCATTAAGGGCGAGGAAGGTAGGTCTATAGGTGAGGATTACTGGACGACTTTTGCCCCCTTTAATCACAGTCACCTCTCTCTTAATGACCACTCCATCAAGTAAACACTTCTCTAAAGCAATCACTTTGTCAAGAACTGTTTTGATTCTCAGTCAAACATTTCAAAAGCTCTCTCAACTGACCACTTCTCAAGTTTCTTAAGCAACTGTGACCACTTTCAAGGTCTGAAATTTGACAAATCCTTTTGATTTTTGTATGCAGTTAGTGACCACCGCAAAATCCTTGCATTACTCAGATATCAGAAAGTTCAATTTTTCAAGACAACACTGACTGATATCTTGCACGACTCATAAAATGCTGCTAGATCATGGTCACATAGCATTAAAAATTTAATAGTTCCTATTCTATGTGAAATATAGCAACGCTTCCAATCATTTCCTAACACCATAGAATAAGAACAAGAATTGCTTTTTTGCTCAGAGTAGCCTTGTTTATTTGTATTTATATTTTTTCACTTCTCTATTAAGTGGCCACTTTTCCATACACTTAAGGTGGTTGCTTATACAGAGTTGATTGTAACTGGAAGGAAAATAAATGGTGGGTGGGGTGGGGTGGAAAGGCTAAGATGAAGATAAGGAAAGAAAAGGAAGGGAAGAAGAAGAAGAGGAGGGATAGGGCAGCTGGAAAGAACACAAGAGGAGAGAGACAGGAGGAAAGGAGAGAGAAGCTCAACCACACATAATGGCATTGGTATTGAGAAGAGTACTGTAATCAAGGTGTCCAGTAAGGCTTGGACACACAGGGATGCTAGGAGTATATGTGATCACTGCAGATTTATTCTATTAATAATGATAATGTAAGAAACTGAGATAGTAAAAATAGAGAGGGTAGTGTCAGGAGTTATTGCCTCAATAATAAAATGGTCAGGGTCATCAACAGTATCCAAGCAGGGAAACCAATCACTGGATGTCTGTACTTAGTTCCTCAACGATGGGCACTTGGTTCTGTGTTAAAATTAACCAGAAACAAAACCCTTGATCCTTAACCTTGGATTTATGTTAATCAGCTTTCTAGGAGTGAAAAGAATTTGTTGACCTGCAAAACTGGGTTCAATTACTTTGTTTGGGCAAACTGCTTAAGTCCTAAATCTTGTGCATTGTTCTCTGGTTTGTTGGGCTGCTTACCTCAGACCTTTGAAAAATGACCAAGACTCTTTGTTTGGAACGTCATCAGTTTCCATGAATGTAACTAATTCACCTGCATTCTGCTCTGTTGAACTGTTGAGCTTCCACAAAATAATCATGCAATCTAAAAGCAAAAAGACTGGTATATTTACCTGTATAAACTGAAATATACCAACTAGGATTTCAGAATTCAGGATTTACTTATTTTGCCATAAACCCCATGACATACAGTAAGGAAGGCATATGGATTTAGAACAATGCATAAAACATAAATAACTGAGGCTAGATTTGGTATCACATGATTTTGCTGAATTGTTTATAATTTGCAATGGGCTTAATTTTTTTTTCGATGAAGCAAACAATACAGTTATACAATGTGTAATGAAGCAAGGGCTGATACAGAAATCTAGCCAATGTGTCTGGGTTGATGAAAAATAAAGTTAATAGAAAAGCTGTGAAATGCATTTGGTGAATGCGAGTTTTCAGTTAAGAAAAGATTCATCTTAGCACACATTGGCATGCCTGACCCGATGTTTTTCTTGGCAAGATACTCAGCCCCTGTTTTCCTTATATGTGGAAAAACTGGAGTCTTCTGGGGACACGATTGTTTAAAAATATTCACTTACCATCGCCCCCAGATGCAAGCATTTCCTCTGCAGATTTAAAAAAAAACAGGGGTCAAATCTACTGGGAGAAAAACGATCAAACCTTGTTCTATTCTTGAAATGAACGCACTCTGGATACCATGGCCAGTAAGTTATAAGAATGACCAATTTCAATAAATCTAGAAATGAACCTTAAGACACTTTGTAAAGAAAAACTGTCCTTAGATCGCTCATGATTCTGTAACCACCTTTTGGCGAGAATCTCACAACATTCACAGCTTTCGTGTGGCGACTCAAGTTAGCCAAGAATTCGATCTTCGAGTCTTCATCTCCTTTGTAAACAACAGACCAGATCTATAGAGGAAAAATACACGAGTGATATTAAAATCCTTCACAACAACAACAAAGAGGAGGGAGTGAAGTTGAACGAAATATAGTTTCATCAAAAAGGGGGAGCTATCGAATATATGATCAACAACTTACCTTCACGTCATTATCTGCTCCCGCGGATGCGAGCCTCCATGTTGATCCAACTTTGCTGAAATCTACGCTCAATATTGGTTCCTTTCCGTGCCAAGCAATCTCTGGAGTATTTAACTTCATGTTCAAATGGGGAATATCTAATCTTACCGAGAGTTCTCTTTACAAGAGTTTTATAAATGGCCCACTATCTAAAGACAACAGAGACGTTACGAGATGGCGCGCAAAGTGCAGTGAATAAACGTTTCCCGCCACAATTTGATCTCTGTCGTCCCAGGGGATTTGTTCGGGCTAACCTCGTCTTACACGAACGTACCACGATCATGGACGAAGTTGATTTCATCGACCCAGCTCTCTACTCGAAAATTCTGCCTGGCAGCACATGTAGAGTAAACGTGTCGGAATATTGCCGTTTCTTTTTGGAAAGGATGCAGCGAACTCCAACTTGTCAGAGCTGCTGTAGGAATTACGGCTTTAAAGGTGGGTGAGATGTCTTTGTAATATGACATGCAGCTAACAAGGATGCATACTTAATCAAATTGTCTCTCATTTGTCACGCTAGGCGAGTTTGTTGTCATTAATAACAGAACACTGAAAATCGGTAACATTTCGCCTCTATTGTATTTCCTGTGAATGATCCTCAGTCGTGTTGTCTACGTTTTGCTGCGCGCATGTCTGAGGGTTAATTTTTTAAGGGCGCCCGCCAGTTGTTGAAGCCTTTACATGGTGAAGATTTTTGTCCTTCGGGTCATGCCCTGTTATGGTGTATTGCCGTTGTTTCTATAGTGTCTGATGTAGTGTGGTCTTCACTAAGACATAATCTCAATTGTAATCATGTGACAAATTAATCAAGGGGGGATATTGTAGTGTCGAACCGCAATAGTAAGCCACAAAGGCAGTCCCGAAAGCAAAAGACAACAACACACGCAGTACACGTTTTAACACTTTTTTCCCGCTCTTGTACTCTCCCGGATGTATACTTTTACATTTACAACCGCTGTCCTAATACACTACATTCCCTCTCTCTCTTCGCTTAGATAATTAACCTCGAAAGACAGAAATGTTACAAACTCCGGTTTCTTTATATACTGTAAAAGTTCAGTTCCAATCTGAAGAGAAAAGTCACACTATGCATAAACATAAACAGCCTTTGCAGTTAAGCTCATAAAACAATGTTTCAATGTCACTCATGCAATAACAACAAGTAGTAATGACAATACAAATGTCACTAGCTTTAGTACAGAACATAGTCACTCAGAGCCTTCGGACGACTCGTAATTCTGCTGGATCTTCTCACAGGCTGTTCAGCTGCAGGTACAGCAGAAGGTTCATCTTCTGGAGGTGATTCAGCTATTGGTACTTGATCCTTTGCCATAGGTGGCGTCTCAAACGGCTTGGGTTCAGTCCGCGGTTCAGCATTCTGTAGCGGTGTTCCCTGTTCTTTAGGATCTGGCATATTGAATGGCTTAATATGCTGAAGGTTGCGTTTGTACTGAACACCTTCCGGTGATCGCAACACCACCTGGTCCCCATAACGAGATATCACCTGATATGGTTCCTTCTCGTAGCAAGGTGACAGCTTATTTTCCTTCTTCTTCTCAAGCAGGACCTTGTCTCCTTCTTTCACATTTCGGTCCCTGGCATGAAACCTCTTGTCAGTATAGTCCTTGTTAAACTGCTTCCTCTGAGGGTCCCGATCACGGACGGCTTGGTCGCTTACTTCTACTTCCTCCTCTTCAACATTGACCAACTCAGGCATTTTAGTTGTTAGCTTTCTTCTGAGCAGTAGCTCGGCAGGACTCTTTCCTGTAGTTGAATGTGGCGTAGACCTGTACGCCAAAAGGAATCTGTTTAGTTCCTCTCTCCAATGCTTTCCTTCTGCATGGGCTGCTCTCATGGACTTCAGAAGCGACCTGTTCTGCCTCTCTACTTCGCCATTAGCTCTTGGCCATAGAGGTGTCGTGTAACGGTGCTCAATCCCCATTTCATTCAGATAATCTTCTACTTCCTTAGCCACCAGATTTGAGCCATTGTCGGTACGCATACCTTTAGGTAATCCATGTCTAGCAAATTGGGCATCCAAGCAATGAATGATGGTTTTGCTGGAGGTTGTTCGGATAACATCAACTTCCATCCACCTACTATAATAATCAACGAGAACTAACAAGTGTTCTCCAGACGGTAATGGACCCATTAGATCCACAGCTACTTCTTCCCATGGTTGCTTGGGTAATGGCGTTGACTTCAATGGTGGAGGTGGAACGTTCTTGGTAACCATCTGGCACCCGTAACACTCGGCGCATCTTCTCTCGGCATCACGATCCAGAGCAGGCCACCAGACCTTTGTTCTGAGTCTCTCCTTCGTCTTTACAACTCCCTGGTGCCCCTCGTGTGCCAAACTGACAACTCTCTTTCGAAGTGCTTGGGGTATAACAATTCTTGTTCCCCGTAGAATCACATGACCGATAAAAGTCAACTCATTGCGCACTGGCAAATACTGCTTTGGAGCATTGTCCCATTTTCCTTCGATGAGGCAATTCCTGACTGCTTGCAGCTCTGAGTCTTGAGCTGAGACTCGTTCAATCTCCTTGATTCTCAATGCAACAGGGACAGCATGTAGAGCTATCATGCGTACATATCCATCATCTTCTATGGACTGACTTGAAGCAGGTATCTTAGTTAGTCGGGAAAGGGCATCTGCGATGTTTTTTCTTGAAGGTACATAGCAAACTTGGTAGTTGTACGGTTGTAAACGCAGAACCCACCGCTCTATTCTGGCTGAAGGTTTAGACTTCCTTGAGTAGATGACTTTAAGTGCTTCATGGTCTGTCACCAGATCAAACTGTGGGAGCCCATACAAGTAGAGGTGGAAGCGTTCACACGCCCAGACTAAGGCTAGAGCTTCCTTCTCCGTCTGACTATAACGACGCTCCACTTGACTCAAACTGCGACTGGCATAACAGACAGCATGGCTTTCCCCATCCTTTTCTTGCACCAACACGGCACCAAGCCCTACTGGACTTGCATCAGCAATAACATGGGTGGGCGCATCCTTATCGAAGTAAGCTAGGACTGGTGCACTTGCAGCTTGACTCTTCAATCCCTGAAATGACTGCTCCTGCTTTTCGCCCCACACAAACAGTTCTCCTTTTCTTGCAAGTTTTCTGAGGGGATCAGCAGTGGTTGCAAAATCAGGTATAAACCTGGCACTAAATCCAACAAGTCCTAAGAAGCTACGAACTTCTGAAGGTGTTTGAGGCTGACTTGCTTCTGCAACGGCTCTGACTTTTTCCTCAGTTGGGCTGACTCCATGCTTGCTAAGCAAAAGACCCATAAATACCACTTTAGACATTCGGAAGGCACACTTCTCAGCATTCAAAGTCAGCTGCTTCTCACTAAGACGTTGCAACACACTGTGTAAGTTCTTATCATGTTCCTCAGTGTCTCGACCATGGACGATAAGATCATCTGCTATGTTTGCCACACCTTGTAGACCTGCCATTGACTGGGTGATGATATGCTGGTACTTTTCTGGTGCGGCATTTACACCGAAACTTAAACGCTTGTAGCGGAAAATTCCATCATGGGTGGCAAAAGCAGTAATATCCCTTGACTCAGGATCCAACTCTATTTGGTGAAAACCCCACCTTAAATCTAACTTCGAGAAAACACCACTCCCATTAAGGCTTTCAAGGACTTCATCTATGGTTGGTATAGGCAATCTTTCTCGAATAATGGCCTCATTGGCTCTCCGCATGTCGACACATAGTCTTATGTCCCCTGACGGTTTTGGAGAGACAACGACTGGGCTTACCCATACTGTAGGCCCCTCGACTTTCTCAATTATGTCCTTTTCAAGGAGTTCATTAACCTTGGCAGTTACTTTGTCCTTTAAAGAAAAAGGTACTCGTCTCATCTTTTGAACGACTGGAGGAACACTGAGATCAACGTGTAGTTTCAACTGATAACCTTTAAGCTTTCCAATTCCCTGGAACACACTTGGATATTTTGCTTTGAGTCCTCCCAAAAAGGTATCATCAACAGTGTTACAGTCTCCTGTTCCGAGAGTTCCCATGGGATCCACATGAAGGATTCCAAGATCTGTGGCAGTTGAATATCCCAGCAAACAACGCCCAGATTCAACAACAATGAAATTTGCTACTACCTTTGCTTTCGATACGGAAACTTCTGACTGAAACTGGCCTTCAACTCCAAGCTCTCGACCCCCATAAGCATATAATCTCTTTGTGCAAGGTTTTAATTCAATCTTGAGCCCCTGATACTTAAGTTCCTTCAGTGTATCTTTACTGATAAGGTTACTTGCAGAACCTGAATCAATTAACACATCTCTGCTGATTCCACCAATCTTCACTGAGATCACTGGCTCAGTGGAACTTGACATTGCACATGTCTGTTCTTCTATAGTAAAAGCAAACGTGTCATCCTCACCTGACTGCTTACAACGATCCTCTACTTGATTGGCCTGTCCCCCCTTACCATGACGCTGCTGTCTGCCTCCCCACTGTTGGGTGGTGCCTTGTTTACCAGACTTAAGGTTCCTTCCCCCTTTGCAACAGCTAGCATAATGGCCATATTTACCACACTTGCTGCATTTGCAACCTCGGGCTGGGCAAGTTTTACTTCGAGCAAAATGACCTTCCTTACCACAGTTGAAACAAACACCTTTTCCTTTGGTTCCACATCCAGGACTTTCTTCTACTGCATTAGTGCCTGCGCCAGGTTCTTGGCTTGGCGTGACCATTTGACTTGCCTGCTCGCGTGAGGCTTCCCACTTTCGAACTTTATCCATTGCAGTTTCCAGAGTAATATTATTGACTTCCAATAGCTTCTTTTTTAGCTCCACATCAGGCAACTTTTCAATCAATTGGTCCCGCAAATTTTCCTCCAAAGTTGCACCAAAATTACAATGACGCGCTTGTTTACGTAAGCGAACTATGAATTTATCAGCGGTCTCTCCCTTTGTCGGCTTAAGTTGACGAAAGACATGTCGCTCGTACGGTACATTTTCCTCGGCTCGAAAATGACCATCTAATTTTCGTAAACACACAACATACTCATTATCCTGGTCAGCATTCAGTGGTCCAGGATCTGGAAGATCTTCGTAAATATCTTGTACTTCCATGCCGGCTAAATGAAGTAACTGAGCCTTTTTCCAAGAAGGATTCGCAATTCCCTTGCCATCGACGTAATACTGATACGATCTTTTCCACTGTCGCCATCGTTCCGCGACCTGAGAGGAAGAACCTCTTAAATCCAAAGGCGGAAGCGCTCTTTCAACTGAATTCGCCATCCTCGTCGCCAATTTGTAGTGTCGAACCGCAATAGTAAGCCACAAAGGCAGTCCCGAAAGCAAAAGACAACAACACACGCAGTACACGTTTTAACACTTTTTTCCCGCTCTTGTACTCTCCCGGATGTATACTTTTACATTTACAACCGCTGTCCTAATACACTACAGATATGTGGGGGAAGGGGTATTCCTACTACCACTGACCAGCATTAATTGTTTATATTTAATTTGTCAGCATTCTTTGTGTTAACAACAACAACAACACTTAATCATAAACAAAAGCACTTTGTGTAATGAGGTGGAATGAAGCAGAATGAAACTTAACACAGGGGCATACCTAGGGAAGGGTTCCAAGGGTTCTAGTACCCCCACCCCCACCCCCACCCTGCTTCTTTGCAAACAAACCCAAAACCCAAAAGAGTAGGAACACATATTTAACAATAAGATTATGAGCTTGAGATTTCTATGGGGTGATAGTTCACCACTAAATTTTCTCAGATTGTTATTGGTTTAAATTGATCATGTGACGCGATAGTGTTCGTCGCTAGCTACGATACGTTGTCCAGGTTTTATTGAAACCATTCTCTTGAAATTTGAAACACTAAGGGCCAGTTATGTAAACAAGGTTTAGATCATGCTTGAAAAAATCATTGTCTAGATTGTGCTGCTCCAACTTAACCTTTCAATCTTATTTATACCTCACCGGAAAAAAAGTAGTCAACCTGCTTAATGAAAATGAATGAACTTCATTGCATTAATCTCCTTTTGGTCAGTTTTGATCCCTTCCAGTTTTACATAAACCGCAGCGTTAGTTTGATGCTGTTTAAAGTCTTATCTACACAAGCAATTTTTCCTTGACAAGTTACTTGTCAATTTTTGTTGTGCATGTAGATGGTCAACAAGTTTCCCTTCACAATTTTACCTTGACAAGGTTTCTTTGCTGATGTAGGTGACAGGCAATTTTTCCTTGACAAGTTTTGGTTTCAGTTGTGTCTGCAGTGTCATTAGTATTCCTTGCCTTATTTTCCTTGTTGTCCATCTACACAAGCAAATTTCCACCTTGATAATCTTTTCTTGTCAAAATAAAGCAGGCATGCTAGCTTTTCCTTGACAAGGAAAAATTGTCCATTTTATCCCATCTACACGAGCAATTTTATCTTGTCAAGGAAAACTTGTCACGGAAAAATTTCTTGTGTAAATGAGGTTTTAAATAACTTGCTGTAACTTTTTGTTTCTCCACCCCATAGATATTTCCAAGCCAATTGGTAACCGTATTCCTTTACTGCTGGACTGTGGCCACACCTTCTGTGAAGGGTGCATTACAAAGTGGGCTAGGCTACAGAAGACAGAGATACTTTGCCCAGAGTGTCAGCACTCTACTTCTTTGACAGCTGATGGAGAGAAGGGTGTTAGAAGTGTTCAGGCCAATATCTTTTTACTGGGACTGATCACAAATAGCAAAAGAAGTTCATTTTTCAAGTGAGTGATGAACTATCATTGTACAGTGAAACCTCTGTAGAGAAGACAACCCCAGGACCTAGCCAAGTGCCTGCTTAATAGAGGCTGTCCACTTAGTAAGGGTTTTTAAAAATTCTGCAGTACTTGGAAATGATTAACACTCAACCACTTCTTTTTACTGTATTAGGTAAACATTGTGTGTATATGAATTTTTCTCCTGAAGTGTGTAATAAGCAACCAATTGCAGGTTTTAGGTCCTGTATCTCTTGTCCTTCTTTGTTCTTCTTTCTAGTCAATTGTTGACAGCAAACAGCCAAACACCACCACTTCCACGGCATGAAAGAAGGTTTCCAGTATCAACAGGTTATCAGAGAAACCGGCCTGGAATGCATAAAATTACGAGATAATTGGATTGTCTGTGTACTTGGGACTCAAAATAGAGGTCATTATAGTGACAACATGGAATAGATTATTTGGGCCTTCAAACGGTACTTATCATTGAAAAAAGTCCTTTTTGTCTTTTTTTAGTGACACTGGTATCCAGAAATCTGGTCGCTCTAAGCTTGGAACAAAAGCTGGCCTGCAGAGGGCTATTACTCAGTTTACACAGGAAAAAAAAGCTGCATTGATGAGTACAGATGACAGTAAGTTGTTGCCTGTTGCTGTCTGGTTAACATTATTATAAATACCATGTAGAAAAAGGCCCTAGTATACTAATTTACTGCAATATATGAACGTAAAAAAGGGTATAGTATACCAAGTGGCACGTTGGCAAAATTAATCACTTAAAAGTTCATCACATATGTGTGGATATATATGTTATTTACCAAGTGGGAGGTCTGTATGGGAAAGAACTGTGCCTGAGGTCAGGGGCACAGTTTTTCCCACACAGACCAACCTAGCCCGGGAAATAACTTATTTATTTTTTGTAACGAGCCATAATTACTACAGTGGGGAAAAAATACTGGCCCTTTGGCTGTAACATTAGAAGCTGGATCAGTCACGAGCATGTGATTAGCCAATCAAATTCGAGGATTGAGGATTCCGGCCCACTCAGATGCTTGCGAAAAAAAAAAACTAATAAATGCTATCTCACATGTGTGATATGACTGGTAGAGTAGTGTTTTTATTGAATTGCAACCACTCAGTACTCAGCATACTACAAGTACTATATGTTATTCAATAAGGGGACTGAATTACATGATCATTTGAAGTTTCGTAATTCCTCTTCTCAGGCAGAAAAATTTTTTAACACTCAGAGAAATGTCTCTATGCAGGCTTGTAATACATGACAAGAGCATTCCTGAAATTAGAGCCCATCTGTTTCCTTTTCTAATGACACACACCCAAACATGCTTGTACATGTATCATTGATGTATTAAAATACAAGCAGCCAGTAATCAGGTACATGTAGGGGGCAAATTCCTCTTGCTGCATGTATATGATCAAAATTAATTTGTAGAGTAACATGTAATATAAGTTGGGTTTTGGGGTGTTCTCATGGAATTGCCTCTTTACAGGAAATGGGTGTCTTTTTCTGGTCTTTTCTTATTGGTGGATTTCTAAGACAGCGTACACACCAATATTCTGGATCAATGTTGCAGTTCAAGAGCAGTCACAAAGAATGTAATTTAACTCACCAATGAATGAATGAAATATTCTTGAAATGAATATTTTATTAAGAGCAGTAATCATGTGAGATTTTGTGCATTATTTCATGTATCAGCTCATGTATATCCTGGGCCACATAAAGAATGGTCTGCTTTCACTATCACCTTGGCATTCCTGGGACTTACGGCAACAGGCTTTACATCCCCATAGTGCTTCCATGCAGTGAATGCAGTAGTGACTGGGACACATAACTTCAATGCACAGTGTTATGTCTGGGTCTTGTTCACACTTGGCCAGACATTGCCTCAGTTCATCGTTTTTCCATCTGCAGTATCCTATATTGAAAGCCATGCACATCAGAAGAATAAAGGCTACTGATAGTTGGGCTCTTATTGTTTTCATCTGAAACAAAATGGAAAAAAACAGTACAACAGTGTCTGTTAATAGAGGAGTTTCAGCTAGGTCAAAACACACAGGGTACCTGGCTTCTTAACCTGTTTGAATTATTTGTAGCTAGTCAAACTCTGTTGCTCAAAATAGGTTGTTTTTCTTGCGGCTTCACGCTCTTTCTCTTTTAGCCAATTCCTTGAAGGTTTTGCTCTATGATTACAGTAAATCCTTTTAGTACAGAGTTGGAGTTAATCTTAGCAATAACAGTTTGGTTTTGGCAGAATTAATCCAATAAATGTGAAGTCTATTACTTTTTCCCCTCTCATAACCTTATTTCACCTCTTTGTCATTATCCCGTAAACCTTTGCTTGTTGAACTTTGTACACTGATTCAGTGAAAAGTTTTTAGTTTAGCAAAGCACATTTTTTTTTAGTTTGACACTATCATTTGATTTAGTTACCAGCACATTTGAACCATTTTACACTAACCTTAGTAATCAAGCTCTCTTCAGCAATGTCGTATCACTCCAGTTGTTTATGAAGGCTATTACTGTTAGTAAAATTACAAGGGACAACGAAGTAAGCAGTCAACTATGCAGTGTGGGCGTTTTCAATACCAGTGGTATCCATATGTTGCCAACTGGACAGTTAGCCATGGATATTCTTTTCCTTTTGAATTCTATGATTTTAGCAGCAACATGGCAAAAAAATTGCTTTTGTTTCTGGCTCCTGCCTTCAGTCTTGTTGTTGTGACGTTACACTGCATATAGTACTGAACAGTAGGTTGATTATGCCTACATGTCACACTCTATAGATAGTATTATTGTTTTCCACCTCCAGCACTTAAATAAACTTCTCCAGCTGTGATAGCAGTTGTGTTACACATTACAATGTTTGTTTTAATTCCTACTCTTAAAGAACAAAAGCCATTGTGTTATCTTTCAATGGTTGTATCTTTCTGAACAAACACAGGTGATCATTCAAATTTAAGATGCTTGATACCTGACTCACAACAGATGAAATGGTGGAACAATAATGTTTCACAGATCTACATGTACAGTGTGCCATAAATATCACTTTCTATTTATAATTTGAAAGATGAAAAATTTCAAGGTTTATTAAGTGAAACTTTGCCAAGATACCATAATATTAAATCTATGTTAAATTTAATCGTAACACCAGTGAACAGGCGAGCTGTCAGACAAAAACATGATATCTTCACACACCATTACACAATTCATTGCATGTTACAACTTCTCGACTAAACAGAGATTCCATAGTTATATTTTGAATTGCATTTAAGATTTAGAATTTAAACAGAAAAAGTTGGTCAGTGATAAGGAGTATGGTAGGGTGGGTATGTTATTTTAAATAAAGTAATTATGTGAAAAGAAACATACACGTGGTGGATGATCAGACATACCGGTAGTTAATGCTGTGCTGGTTTGAAATAATGAAAGTAGCTTAGAAATTTACAATTCACTGGTCCAACGTTTCAACAATCCAGCCTAGTTTCTTCAGATTAGATTAGGCTAGCCTGTGAAGCTCCTTTTATACTGGGAACAAATGGTGTTGCTTGATTGCAAGGTGTAAATAAACATTGAGCAATAACCTGCCAAGTTAAAGTAATTCTGTTTTGTGTTTTTGTTCAAGGCTTGAAGTGTGAAGAGTGCTCCAAAGGCGTGGCAACAAGTCGATGTGCCAAGTGTGACACAGTGTATTGTACTATTTGCTTTGAGAAAGTATGTTTCTTCCCCCATTTTATCTTGCTCAGAATGTAATTTATTTTAATGATTGTTACTTGCCATACCAAGAAAGGAGCTTTCAAGAATCAAATTCAACTTTGCTATGTATGCGTGTTATCATACTTTGAGAGTATTAGGATGTATGTGTAATGTGGCGTAGACTTTTTTCTAGACTGATGTCTAGTGTAGGAAAATTGGAAGTGTTATATCTTAGGGTAGGAAAGATGTTATGATAAATACTACTTTAATCAGGACAGTTATTTCACACAACCAGACAGATTGCATAATAAAAAGAAACCAGGCCTTATTGGAACATGCTTTTCACTGAGGGATTGCGAATAACAAGTGTTCTCATTTCTACATTTAAACAACAAAGAACAATATTATTGTATAGAATTGATTTGTGCTGTTTATGCAAGAATTTCACCAGACTTCTCAAATTATTAATGATGCACACATGAAATCTTGATAGACTCTTGAGTTGGGCGCACGTGAAAGGGAAATCAAGCACTGATGAAACACAGCTTCTTGTATCATTAATTTCCTCTTCTAAATCATTTTGCTTGAGAAGCTATATCATACACTCAATACACATGTTTTTTGACATATCAAGCACCTCAAATTTTGCCAAAAACACTCTACTAGACATCATATTTTTAGCACTCATTTTGGTGTTTAATATGTCATTAAACACTGTGTCTTCTGCTTGATATAATTATTACATTAATTTTCCTAAGGGCAGGTCATATTGCACTGGAGTTCATTTGGTGCAGTTTATGTCACTGTGAATCTTTATCGTAGCATTATTGTTTAATTTTGTATAAACCAGTAACCTACATTGCGTTTGACACTTGGAATCTCTAATGTGTTTCGTTTGCTCCCTTTCTCACTCTCTTTGCAATCAAGAAGCAGGAGGAGGAGGAGTGGAAGGGGGGGTGGGAGTGAATGTTGCTGGTCATTGTAACTGTTACATGCATATCAAATCATGTCTACTATATAGTATCATATATTGATATTTAACAAATAAAGAGGCTTAAGTCGTGTATTACACTGTGATAGAACACCTCAGGCATTTGGGAACACGAGTGAAATGTAGAAATCATGAGCCATAGGCGAGTGTTTTCTTCATTAATATTTCTCGAGTGTTCTCAAATGTTCAGAGTGTTTTATCACAGTGTAAAACATGGCTTAGGCTACTTTGTTTGCTTTATGATATAGATTTTGCACGCAGCAAGTAGATACAACAAAGCACACAGATTGACAAACTAACACCATTTAACAACTTCTCAACTGTTTTCCCTTGTTTTTCTTTATTTGTTGTACTAATCTTGGCTTCAAAAGGTTCTGCTGCTTTGCAGAGAACTCCATCATGAATTTCTTCAAACATTTAATGTTTTTTGCCATCCCTAAAAAAATGTTAAATAGAGGTAATGTGGTGAAAAACAATAAAACACGCTTTTTCTATGTTTTATACTTGGATAAAGTTTGGTTTTTTGACCAATCAGGGCACGTGCAGTGTCTTATCTATATTATAAAGGAAGATAGAACATGTTTTACTTAACTTATGTTATGATTGTTTATTTCGTGTTTTTGGCTTTTCCTTTGCATAACTGTTCGATTTTTTCCTTATAGATACATTCCTACTCAAATGCATTAAGAAAGCATGTACCTTTGCCAATTTCACAGTCAAGGTCAGTGTGTTAAAGACACTCAGTCCAGTATCTTTGAATTATTTTTAAGTATTTTTTTGTTAAAAGCAATCTATAATTTATAGATTATAGATTGCTTTTGAAATTCTCACTGAATATTTGCCCTAGTTAGTACGGATCATGTTTACTGTAGGTAGTGTCGGTCGACACTATCGGTCGGCACTTGGTCGACACTATCGGTCGACACTCGGTCGATATGTCGACCGAGTAGCGCTCGACACTCGGTCGACATATCGGGCGAGTGTCAGTCGAGTATCGGCCGACTATCGGTTGATATATCGACCGATAGTCGACCGGCACTCGGTCGATATCTTTCTTTTGAGCATCCATGTATCGACCGATAGTGCCGGTGATGTGTCGGTAAACTATTGGTGAACTATCGGCGAGCTACCGGTCGACTATCGGTGAACTATTGGCGAACTATCGGCGAGCTATCGGTCGACTATCGGTGAGCTTTCTTCGATGTAGCGTTGTGGCGATACAGTAAAACAAGTAGTAGCTGGTGGTTTTAAATGATTCGCAACTTTTATCCAGTGCCCTATCTCCGCCAATGTACTTACCTCTATTTGAAGTATTTAATAGAATATTTTTGCTAAATCGAATTTATCTGTGATAGTTATTCAAACGTAGGAAAAAACAAATCCAAATTCCCTTTTCCTTCTCTGTGTTTTTGCCGGCCAAAAAAGAGAATTTTCACTTCCAGTTGGGTTCAAAACTGCCCACGCTGGAGACCTAGGGCGAGTCAAGCAGTGAAATCAAAAGCAGAAAGTGCAAAAAGAACTCACATAAGAAATAAACCAATGGAACAGGGAATTTACTGACGAAAGTTACGGCTGGGTCGCATGGAAACCAGAAAAAAATTAAAACGGCTGCAAGGATGCAATCTCAATTGTTTATTTTCTAGAGGTTTGATCATTCGTCTAGCAGCAAGATCAAATGGCCTCTGGGCAGGTTTTGTGTTGCTTTTTCACGCCTTTTTTAGACGTTGACATAATCATCTGGTATGAAACGGGTGAACACTGGTTTGAAAGCTATATTACATTTGTTTTACACAACTTTGTAATACTGACGTCTAAACTCACATATCGTAGTGTAATCAAGTTTAAGGGTTGAAAAAACTAATAATACTTAATCGCTTATTATGTTGCACATAGAGCAATGTTAATGAGATAAATCAATAGCTTTTAATGCTCAAATGACCTGATTTAGGTTCAATAGGAGATTACAAAAATCGTGTTTTTCTGCATTTTAAACAAAAATGGATGAATTTGTTCTGATTGATTTTTCTTTTTATTACCGCATTTCGTTTTTAATTTTCGTGTTCTTTTTCATTTTCATTTTTAGTATACGACATATACGCTTATATTGATTTCGACCGAAGCTTTTAAGCACACCGTCTGTTTATCGTTGCCAACCTTGATTTCCTTTGGTTAAAATGACAATTAAGATAATAATAATAATAATAATAATAATAATAATTTGTCTATCAAATCGATGAAGACCATCTATCGTCTTGGGGTTGGGGTCGTTGGGCTTTGTGGATCCGAAGATGACTGATCAGACCAATTCGTGCCCGAAAGAATCTCGGACAGTGTGGACAAGGGATGGTGGCAGCTGTTGCAGTGTCGGCAGCTCTTGTCTTCCTGGCTGTCCTGCATTCTTCACCAACAGCAGTCCTGTTTGCCTCACTTATCTTGGCACCTTTGTGGACTGCTGATCGCCACATTCCTCTGTCTAGTGCTGACTGCTCCCACGTGTTGTGGTTGATGTTGAACGTCTTCAGTGAGGCTTTGAGCGTGTCCTTGAAACGCTTCTTCTGTCCACCTTGGGAGCGCTTCCCTTGCTGAAGCTCGCCAAACAGCAGTCTCTTTGGAAGTCTGTCATCAGACATGTGAACTACGTGTCCTGCCCAGCAGAGCTGGGACTGCATCAGGATGGTGTAGATGCTAGGTAGGTCAGCACGCTTGAGGACCTCGGTGTCTGGGATCCTGCCCTGCCACTTAATGCTAGGAAGTTTCCTGAGGCAGGTGGTGTGGAAGTGGTTCAGCTTCCTAGCGTGACGCTGATAGACCGTCCATGTTTCACAGCCGTAGACTAGTACTGGGAGGACAACAGCCCGGTACACCTTGATCTTTGTCTCTGTGGTGATTCCTCTCCTATTCCATACGTTCTTGTGCAGTCTGAATAACACGTCCGCTTTAATGGTCAAATATAACTTCACTATCGACGTGTATCTAAAGAAAAAGTAATGTTAATAAAAGACCTCTGTTGACGATGTTAATCAAGCGACTTCACACTTAACTGCACAATATAATTATTTGCCAAATCAAATGAGTGAATGAAGAATTTGAGGGTTCAAGCACGTACACAAAAATTTGCCAAAGGTAGTGGAACGTTTTATCATTGAAATTTAAGATTAAATAGAAAAAAAATATTTTTAAAGTAATCCCAAGATATGGTCCTACAGTTTACTATAAGATTTTCAAGCTATTGAATATATTCACATTACTTAATAAAACCATAGAGACAATTACAAGTCAATGATTTTATTCGTGTTTCTTGTAAAAAGACAAAAATTGATTTATTGCTTAGTAGAAATAGAACCTTTTCTCTTTATCGATTGCTGACGTTTATTGCCTTATCGATTAACCACGCCTGGTCCACTAGGAAGAGAGACACCCATCCCATAAAATAGAAACACGACAAATTATACTCGCAATTATGCTGGATTTTCATAGTTTCACAATTTTAAAAGTTAAAAAATTCCCGGGAAAATGTCTTCTCAGTTCTTATTTTTCACCATCGAGAGAAGATCTGGCTAGTCTACACAGAGCCATTTATATTTACAGCGGATACTCCGGGGTTGTCCTGCTGGAAACTGTTACAATGCTCCTTAAAATAAGGCGTGTTCTCATTACATTGTCCTGTAGGGTAGAAGTCGACTTTGTTGGATAAAATAATCTCAAACACAGACGAAAAAAAATGACACTTCGTTATATGTTAATGTTGGTAAGTAAAATTATCTGTCCATAATATATAGCATAAGAGTTTGAATGGAAAATTAGGACTGGAGAGTTCATGGTATTATTTTCTTTCAGCCGTGTTCGAAAGAGAGTCTTGTAGGTGAACTGAAAATTCTAGTCTTCCTTGCCTCTCACCAATTATTTGCTGTTGAGGTAAATGAACTAATATATAGATTTAGCCAAGCCTAAAAGCGGGGCTCCCGTTAGTACTTTCATTTCACTTTAAACTGTAAAAGCATTCTAAAATATTGCGAAGGAATTCACAAACGTTTTTAACTATAGTTAAGTGTCGAGGTCGGTTAACTTGCTATGATTTTTGTCTAAACTTTCGTCTGCCATAAGTACGGTCTTTCTACCTACAAAGTCATGGAGTATATTCTACAAAAAACACAAATTATCAATGTACTGTATTCTATTCCTGATGAAATTAACCATTCTATTTGCGTAAATGTATTTAAAAGATTTGTACACGCTACTGGGAAATGCAGGACACAACTCTTGTCATTTTCGTGTTAAAACGAACACCTTGGTAAAATAAATGTTTCCTCCAAGCAGGGTGTAAAGAAAATTAATTTTACAGATTGCCCTTCGGGCAAGCTGTAACCAACATCTACCAGCCCGAAAAACATTTTTCACGAGAATGAAAAATAATTATTAATTATTCTTTTCTTAATTACATTGTAAGTTTAAAAAAGTACTGCCTTCATTTATTCACTACAATGAGCTGTAATTACTTAACAAAAGAAATAAATAACCGTAAAAGTGTGAACTATAAGTAGACCTGGTCCAACGCAACACGTGAATGACTAACATACATTTGAGACATTTTACAATTTAGAAGAACATTTTTTACGAAAACAACGGCGTTGAAACCAAACTTCTCAATCGACACACTAAATGACAACGTCGACAACGCGAAAAGCTGCCAGTGAAAGCGCTGCATTCTGCAATTTGCCGCCAAGAGAAAATTCCCGCGGGAGTATTTCTTAGCCGTCGACAGGGGAGATGTTTATATGATTAAAGGACATAAAAATTTGAAATCTTTCATCAGTTTGCTTCTCATTCAAAAGTAGTGCATTCAGAAGATCATTTTTCTGAAGAAGGTTTGTTTAGAAGTCGGTTTTCCAAGTCAAGTGTCAAGTTTAAGGGAAAGTGGAAAGTGCGAGTGCTGAGTCACGCATCAGTGAGCAAATATTATGCAGACAAAACTTATGCAAATTTGTGGTCCATAGCACGGAGTCTTTCCACTTCTCGGCTTTCTTCGCTACAATTTTGTCTGTTTTCCACAGCACGGAATCTTTCCGCTTCTCGGCGTTCTTCGTTAACATTTTGTCTATTTTCTCGAGCCCGGACTCTTTCTGCTTGTCGGCGTTCTTCGCTATAATTTCGTCTCCTTTCTCTTTCCCGAGCGCGCCTTCTTTGGCGATCTACTTCGCTCATTCTTCCTCAGTTAATTCTTGCTCTCTTTCCCGTTGCTCTTCACCTGAACCCTGTGTTCTGCAAGTTATATTTTCTCTGCTATTGTTTGTTGACATAGCAATAGAAATTGTTTCGTTTATCCTTTAGTAAAACTTTAACAGTGTAGAGTAGTAATAGTGTGTCTCAAAAGACAATGAACTGAAAATTTCTTTTTCAGTCGTCAACGCAATTTCCCGCCAAAAATATGCGGGCTACCAGAACAGCTTCCAAATAAATCACGTCACCTCGATGAGTTGACACATGAGCCCACAATATGGTCATGTGATGCTGGTCAGTGGCTATCCCGTTTTGACAGCTGTCAATTGACCATATTGTGAATGTCCAATATAAAAGATGTGGATTTGCCAAGACAAGCCTGAGATACCCCTCCCTTCCTTTTGATAGTCTCCCCTACCCTACCCGTACAATCTGTAGACGCGTACGTACGGACGTACGTACGTACGTACGCTCGGTCAGTCACGTGACAACCAAAAGAAAAGAGGTTGACCATATTCCATGAGTATGGGGCTCTGCTCCACGCGCGCTTCGCGCACGGGAGCCCCGCTAAAATCGCTCAAATTACGTTTAATTAATGATTTCATTGTTTCTTATTAGGTCGAACATGCAGTCCGGAACTGCCATAATTTTTTTTTTAAAAAGTCTTACATTACGCTTAGACCACCTATGATTTTGAGAGATCTCGAAAGCCATCGGTCGTTCTAGGTTATGGATCAATGTCGGTAGACTAAATTGAAAGCAGCCATATCACGATATTTTATAAATAAGCTTCATGTAATTTACTGTAAAACTGAAGAAAAACCTCCAAAAAATAGTTTGTTTTAAGTAGAATGAACACTGGATAAGAAGTACTACGGGATCTTAGTGTCATGTCAGACTTGAAGACGGCGCGTATGCCTTGTTGATGTGGGCTGCGGCGGAGGGTCTCTGAGACCCTTTTGATGTAGGGCAGCACCGCAGTAGACTTAAAATCTGTCGTGTTTGCTTTTCTCGGTGCTGCATTTTTGGTTTTAGTAACTTTCTGCAAGAAGGAACAGGGAACACCATTAGCGATAAGAACTGTGGATAGATGTTTCTTCTCCTCTGCTGTTCCCGATGGTTTAGTGATGATACGTTTGGCCCGGTCGTTTAAGTAGTTAACAATACCGCGTTTTACTGATTGTTGATGGTGTGCGTGGGCTTCCTGTAGGCAGTGGTGTGGAATCTCCCGTCTGGTTCCTTAGTCACTAGTGAATCCAGGAAAGCGATCTTGTTGTCGTTCTCAGTTTCCATGGTGAAGCGGATGGACGGGTGCTGTTGGTTGAGGTGATCCAGGAAATTGTCCACGTCGTTACGTGTTATGATGGTGAAGGTGTCATCTACATGGCGTTTTCAGATCTTTGGTGTTACAGGCGCGGTTGCTATGGTTTGTTTTTCAAACACCTCCCTGTAAAGGTCGGCAATTGACGGCGGAAACAGGACTTCCCATCAGTGTACCTGCCTGTTGTTCGCAGAGAGAACCGTTATACTTGAAATACGTGGATCTCAAGACGAAAATGGAGGGCGTGAGCGCTGTACGGTCTGGCAGGCTCGGGTCGTTGTTTAGTCTCTGTAACGCGGCTTGTACTGCTCCTTGTATAGGGACGTTGGTGAAAAGCCGAAAGTTCCCCTGATTATAAAACTTGATAAAACTCGATGTTCTGTTTCATATCGATGCTTATATATCGTAAGATATATAAGCGCTCATATCGACGCTTTCATATCGTAAGATATTGTCGGGCAATTAACGCCACACATATCGGCCGAGTATCGAACGACACCGAGTTTCAACCGCGTATCGGTAAGGTATCGGCAGACTATCAGTAAAGTATCGATAAGGTATCGGTCGAGTGTCGACGAGACTAAAATGGTATCGGCCGACACACATATCGGCCGAAATATCGGCCGATAAATGACCAGCACTCGATCGATACTCGACTGATACTTGACCGATACTCGACTGATACTTGACGATACTCGGTCGATATGTCGACCAAGTGGCGACCGCTACTCGGCCGATATATCGACCGATAGTGTCGACCGACACTAGCTACAGTAAACATGATCCGTTAGTACTGCACCACAATGATGTAACACTTTATGTCCATATGTGATACTGGTGGCCCTAATAAGCAGCTACGATTGGGACTTTCAAAACTGGCCAGTTAAGTAGAGGTTTGCCGCTTAATCTAGAGGTTTAATATTAGTTTAGAAGGAAATGGAAGTTAATGATATTTCATTGATCACTATGGTCTAATTAACAAATTTGCAGGTAGTTATAGCATTTGTGCAGTTTTCCTTCAAAATATCGCCTTCATTTGCACTTTGAAAAAATCTAAACACAGTAATAAAAGTTTATATCAGGTATCCACAGAAAAATGGCTATGTCATAAGACTTGTAAGGCCTTACTCACCATCCTGTTCAGAATAAACAAATACCCTGCTCTTAAAAAAAACTAATGATGGCTGCTTATTAGAGGTAAATACACACCTTTGCAACAGCAAAAAGGTGGCAGCAGCCGCTTAACAGAGGTACCCAATACTGTATTTAATTTACAGGTAACTCGGGACTTTTGAAATTGCCTGCTCGATGGAAGGTGGCCGCTTGATAGAAGGTGGCTGCTCGATGGAAGGTGGCTGCTTGATAAAAGGTGGCCGCCTGATAGGAGGTGGCCGCCTGATAGAAGGTGGCTGCTTGATAGAAGGTGGCCGCTTGATAGAAGGTGGCCGCTTGATAGAAGGTGGCCGCTTGATAGAAGGTGGCCGCTTGATAGAAGGTGGCCGCTTGATAGAAGGTGGCCGCTTGATAGAAGGTGGCCGCTTGATAGAAGGTGGCCGCTTGATAGAAGGTGGCCGCTTGATAGAAGGTGGCCGCTTGATAGAAGGTGGCCGCTTGATAGAAGGTGGCCGCTTGATAGAAGGTGGCTGCTCGATGGAAGGTGGCTGCTCGATGGAAGGTGGCTGCTCGATGGAAGGTGGCTGCTCGATGGAAGGTGGCTGCTTGATAGAAGGTGGCTGCTTGATACGAAGGTGGCTGCTTGATAAAAGGTGGCCGCTTGATAGAAGGTGGCTGCTTGATAGAAAGTGGCTGCTTGATACGAAGGTGGCTGCTTGATAAAAGGTGGCCGCTTGATAGAAGGTGGCCTGGTAATGGAGGTGCACCTGTATACAGTTCTCCTCTGTGGTCCTCATAGGTTTGACATATTGTTGGTCACCCTTATATTCTCTTTATCTGTTGTCACCACCAGGTATTGATATCACTAAGAGAGTTGAAATGCTGATCATTGTTAGGACTCAAGGGTTTATGAAAAAGTATTTATATCCTGATATCAGGAAAGTTGTAGTATGTTCATTATCATCAACTGTACTTGCTGTCCTTGTTAATCTTGCGTTTTACTCTTTTCAGTGTAGACAGCCATTCTGGTTGCGTTGAACATGATAACAGGCCCTTTGAGTTTTACGACAAGGATGAAGGCCAGCCAGTATGTTCACATTGTGTTGTTGTGGGAGAAAGACAGAGCCATAATGTGATTCCTATTGCTGAAGTTGTAAGTAACCCAGTACTTATGCTTGCTTACATATTAACCATTATGTGAGTGTGACACATGGAGAAACAACAAATTCTCTCCAACTCTGTCTTTCACTGGCCAGTTTTTCACAGTTCCCTTTCTTCATTTATTCCTGTTGCTGTTCTTGGAAGTTGCCTTTTTCGTTTACCTTTTGGTGTTCAGCACTTTTCAGTTCTAGGTAGAGTCATGGTCCTCTGCTCAGTCTGTCTCCTTTAAAAAAATGGTCTAATCAAGCATGTTGATAAAAGTACATATAAGTTGTACCACCATAAGATATTAAATAGATTTAGCCAAGCCTAAAAGCGGAGCTCCTCACACAGACCCTCACACATTGAAAATGCTGTCACTAAAGTTATTAAATACGCCTGGTGTACGCAACTACTTAAAGAAGATTCGATAGCTGAAAAAAATCGTCAAAAAAATAAAACATCTAGCTCGCAACTCAACAGAAGAGCCATTGCGCGAAAAACAAAGCCTCGTTTCGGTTTAAGACCTTCAAAATATCCCGGATGACTATGGCCGCCATGTTGGGGCAACGTCGTCGTCGTCGTCGCTAGGCACACGCGCCCGCGAGCCATGCCGCTAGCCACGATAACCATGAAAACTCAAACGCATGGTTTTCTCAATTTCTATCCTCGCACGGTAGTTATGGGGCTCCGTTCCGCGGCTCTTCGAGCCGCTGTGGAGCTCCGCTAAATGGGAAGGTGGTGCTTCAAGCATGAGCCATGCAGTCGAATGACAAAGGTTCATTGCTCAAAGCAGGAACTTCCCTTAGGATATAATGGTGGTACAACTTATTTATCAGCTTGTTTGATGAACCCATTTTTTCGGTTTTTAATTTCCTAACACATTGCCAGCTTTTGTTAGAAACAAATTTCAATTCATCTCCCCTGTCAACAGTAGGGCAAAATATTCTCTTGGTTTGTTTGCTTGAAAAGCTGTTTATTTCAAATTTCCCTGAGGGCATTAGATTCTTAGAGTTTTCTTAATACCAGTTGTGCTGAGTAAAAGAGAGCTTTATATGTATCATTTGAAACACATTAAGGGTTTCAAATTTTCTCTGTTTTTACAATCTGCTAGCTGTACAGTAGAAATTTCGTTCTCATAAGGAGAAGTTGCCTGCTGATCTCTTCAGAGAGTAAAAGGGTTATTATACAGTGAAATGTGAGGTTGATTGTAATATTATGTACTTGTACACACAAAAAATGTAAAAAAAGATTTGTCCCTCTTCAGTTTTAGTTGTTGCGATTGATACTGAAAAAAAGAACAGACTGGAACAGATTTTTGCCATGCAACTTCTGAATACCTTGATGCTTTTGGGTTATAATTCTGTTCTAGCTTGATAGTTTTCATGGTTTCTGGTAATTGCAATGTGCAATGCTCAAATTTGTATAATACTGAGATAATCAAATCTTCTATTAAATTTCTTCCTGCAGTGCAAATATAATTTTTTATTAATTTTATTCCATGTACAGGTATACTTAAATTGTTAAGAAAATTAATGCACTGATTTAAGAACTAAGGTTTTTACTGAGGTGCTACCATTGTTCTTTTTGCTTTATGTGTATAAGCTTTAGTATTTAACAGCTTGCTGATTAACACATACAGTATGCATTGATTTAAAGGCCAAAGATGTGCAATGTCAGTTTAAGGCTTCACTTGAAGAAGTAGCAAACATCCTCAAGCACCTTGAAACATCACAACAGGTCAGTTTTAAATAAAGCAACTTCTAGCCAGTGATTCAAAGCGCAGATTTAATTTTTTTATTTTATTCATTAGTGGTTAGCATGTTGGACTGTAACTAAGTTTGACCCTAGGTAATTTATTCAAGTGACTGTCTCTACCCTAAAATCAATACTTGTTGTTTTACGAAAACATTTTTTGTACTGTCAGTAGCTAAATTTTTGAATAAGATTTAGTTTAACCTGAACAGCTATTCTTAAGATAGCATTTTAACAGACTAGGACCTCCAGTGGAAAGTAAAAATACTTCAAACTACTGGGAATAAAGACCCTGCAGATTCATAAAGGTCTAAGTATTGTCAATACAAAGGGTTCTGTAAATGTAACGGCGATAGGTTTGTACTGAGCTCGAATCATCAAGGACCACAACAACCATATACTAAGTGGCGACTTTAATTGATAAACGAACACGTAAGAACTGAAATAAAAGTACGTAATTATAATGAAATAACAAAGAATAGAGTTGCATAACAATAGAAATCACTAAGCTATAAAATCACAGCCAAAGGCTAAGCAAATAATCAAAAACAATCGCAGTACATAAATCGGTTATGAAAACACAAACCTCTATGCCAATCCTGGGGCAATCGAAACTTTAAACTAGGCTCCAGATGGATAATAGTGAGCTTGTAAACGTTTGCGACTAGACAAGAAAACCACGAGGCGACCAGATTCACTCCGACTGCGCATGTCTAATGTGCAGGAGAGTTCGTCACGCAAACTAGTAACGCAATGCGAAAGCGCTAACATGGCTCCCCTAAATTGTCAATGCTGATTGTCAATTTATCCAAAGGTAAACAAAAATTAGAAACCTACTTATGAAAGGAAAGGGAAAACTGCAGATATTAAAGTTAACTCAACAGGAGTTCGTTAGTTCCTTGTTCCTGTCTTCAGACTGCTACATGTTCCTCATATTGGCTCCTCGGTGGGGATCCCCGGTCCCAATTAAGCGAGGTCGCAAGGAACAAGGAGAATGAGTTTCTGTACTGGTCTATCCAAATATGTGCACGGCCTTGATCTTTTTCCTTCTTTGTCCAGGGTGGGGTCAGCGACCATTACTCTCACCTTTCTCACAAGCCCGTCGTCACTGGGAAGGACTTCGGTGACTCAGGCAAGCTGCCATTGGTTCCGTGGAAGATTCTCTTCTTTCATAATGACTACATCGCCAGCTTGCATGTTCCTATTTGGTCTGATCCATTTCTGCCTTGACTGCAATGAATGTAGAAAATCGGTCTTCCATCTAAGCCAGAATTCATTTGCCAAGTGCTGGACTCTGCGCCATCTTTTCTTGCAATAAAGATCTTCCCGTTGGAAGGAACCAGGTGGAGGGAGGACGACACTGGACTTCATGGTGAGAAGCTGACTTGGTGAGAGAGGTTGTAGGCATTCAGGAGAGTTCATATCACTAACAGCGAGTGGACGGCAATTGACGATAGCTTCAGCCTCAGTCATGAAGGTACGTAGCGACTCATCGTCGAGCTGTGAACCATGGCCACTAAGCAGGGCCGCAAGAATGTTTCGTACAGTGCGGATTTGTCATTCCCATGTTCCTCCCATATAACTGGCATGGGGAACGTTCATTTTCCAATCCACCCAGTCACAGTTCCTTCTTAAAAGCTCTTGTCTGATCTTGTCGTTGTCCATTTCTGAAAGGGCTTGCTGAAGCTCATTCTTTGCCCCAATGAAGTTCGTACCCTGATCGGAGCGGATATGGCGGACTGGCCCACGGCGACCAACGAAACGGCGGTAGGCGTTGATGAAGGAATCTGTACTCAGGGAATTTGCAACTTCAATATGGACTGCTCTCGATGCCATGCACGTGAATAATACTCCGTATCTCTTCACCTCACGGCGTCCCTCCTTTACATACCAAGGGCCGAAGTAATCCACTGCGCAATATGTAAATGGTGGGGCAGATTGAACGCGATATTGAGGGAGATCTGCCATCTTTTGTTCTACTACGGCTCCCCTCAGGTTACGACAGACCACACATTTTGCGATGTATTCAGATATGACTGAGCTCCCACCAATTATCCAGAAACCGGCAGACCTTACTTGATTGTGTTATTCCCCGTCCTTGATGTTTGACAACTTCATGGTAGTGGGAGACAACTAGAGTAGTCACGTGGTTCCTCTTAGGGAGGATTACGGGGTGCTTTTCAAAGGCTGTCAAATTTGAATGCTTAAGGCGACCTCCAACTCTTAGTACGCCCTGATGGTCGAGAAATGGATTCTTCATAACTCTAAAGGATGCACGATCCTGTGCGTCATCTTGGTTTCTTGATGTGCGTAGCAAGCACATTTCTTCCTGGAATTCTTCCCTCTGGACGCTCTTGATGATCTCTGTTTCTGCTTCTTGAAGATCCTTTGTGTTGACCGGGATGTACTTATCTGGTGCTTCATGGCTGCATTTTGGGGGTTGAGTCGCAGGGATCTCTTGTGGAATGCTCTCCTGTGAACCATCCGACTTCACTTTGTGTGAGCATTTTGAACCGCGCCGTTGTTTCCTTTGCAAGCGCAAGCAGGTGGCCACAGCTATCTTTGCTCTATGCTAGCTTGAGATACTCTTAATGCGCTCCAGAAGGGAAAAGCGCTTCTCTTCAATGTGAGTTGATAGGGTGGAGATCTTCCTGACTTCTGGGTCATCTTGTGAAAGGACCATTGGTTTTTTATCACCAGGGGAACCCTTGGTCTTCGATGGACTCCAAAGGAATTCTGGCCCTCTCCACCAACGCGAGCTTTCAATCAGATCCCTGGTATAAAGGCCACGTGAGGCATCATCAGCCGGGTTTAGCTCTGTTTCAATGTGTTCCCATTGACTGGGCGAGGTGGAATCCCAGATCTGTTGCACCCTGTTTGCAACAAAGACATGAAAGCGTCGAGCCTCATTAGATATTCATTCATTCATTCATTCATTCATTTTATTTGCCATATAAATACAAAATTTTTACAATTTAAGGTTGGAATAATGAAATTAGAAAAAAAGGAAATGGCGAGGAGACCTGAAAGAAACCACGAGGCTTATAATGAGTCAGGTCTCCTCAACTTAGGATAAACTAGTCTTGATAATATAATTACAATATGGGCTTATGATGGCTAACTTTGACCGCGAACTCACACACACACATACACACACACACACACACATGCTAAATTAATTAATCTAATAATCTACTTAGTGCCATACTGGACCCATACTGAAGCTAATACGTACTGAGAAGGAATTCGTTAAGCTTTCTTTTAAAAGAAGCAGAGGAGGACGAAGCAGTTATAGTAGAATTTAGCGAATTATAAAACTTTGGACCTTGGAAGTAAATTGAGAACTGTCTGGTGTTCGTTCTGCATAGTGGCAAACGAAATAAATGGGCATTCCTAGTATTATAATTATGGATTTGACTGTTTATTAGAAAGAGGTTATTGAATTTGGAAGGGAGTGTAGAGTTCTTGAGTGAAAACATAAAAAAACCTAATTGAAACGAATGGATATCATGAAATTTTAAAAGTTTAAGGTCCTTAAAGATGGGACTAGTGTTGGCATCGTAGGTAGAGTTGTTCACAATTCTTAGCGCACGTTTCTGTAAGATTACAATTCTTTCAAGGTTCGCTTTATAGGTGCCACCCCAAGCTAGATTGCAATAGTATAAGTATGGAAGTATCATTGAATTGTACAAGGTACGGAGAGATTGAGTTGAGAGAAAAAACCTAGATTTATGAATGATTCCTATGGATTTTGATAATTTACTGGCTAATAGAGATATATGAGGTTTCCAGGTCAGATTATCATCTATAAAGACACCCAAGAACATGGTTTCAGAAACACGAAGGATAGGCTGCTCGTTTATAAAAACTTGAAATCCAAACGATTGCCTTTTTTGCCAAGGCTTAAATACCATAAAAGTAGTCTTGGATAAATTCAAGGAAAGCCGGTTTGCGGCAAACCAAGTTGACAGTTTGTTTAATTCTCTATTTAATGTATTAATTAGGTAAACAGGATCATTGTGAGAGATAAATAAGTTTGTATCATCAGCAAACAAAATTGCATCAAGTATGGAAGCGTTGTTCAAATCATTGACGTACAAGATAAAAAAGAAAGGACCAAGAATAGAGCCTTGAGGCACCCCACAGGAGATCCCCTGTGGGGAAGACCTAACATTGTTAAATTCGACAAATTGTTTCCTCTCAGAGAAATAACTTTTTACCCATTCTAGTGCCAGACCACGGATCCCATAATGCTCCAGTTTGTCAAAAAGGATGACATGATTTACCGTGTCAAATGCTTTCGAAAGATCTAAAAATACTCCAATAGCATGTTCTCTTCTATCAAAAGCAGAAGAAATTTTATCACACAAATCAATAAGCGCGAGGCTTGGGGAACGATTTTTCCTAAAGCCATATTGATTATCACAGAGTACATTGAAGTCATTGAGATAATTTATGATACGGTTGTAAATTATTCGCTCCAAAAACTTTGAAAAGCAAGGTAGAACTGAAATAGGTTTGTAATTACTGAAGAGAGCTTTATCACCTGATTTAAAAATAGGAACTACACGAGCAATTTTCAATTCATCTGGAACGATACCGTGGATAATAGAGAGATTTATAATGTGAGTTAGTGGAGAGGAAATGCTGCCAATAGATCGTTTTATAATAGACATGGGAATGTTGTCATACCACGCCGATTTTCCCGCCGGAAACTTACATGCAATATCCACAATCTCCTCCTGAGTTGCTAAATTTAGGAACATAGACTGAGGGAAATCGCCAAAAAGAAAATTTTTATGCAAAGTGGCAGATTGAATCCGTTTGGCAAGGTTTGGTCCAATATTACTGAAGTAACAACAAAATCGATTTGCAATCTCCATTGGATCAGAAATTTCTTGGTCATCAACCTTGAAAACAGAGTTGGGTTTGGGTCTCAATTTCTTATTATTTAGAACCTCATTAAGCAGACGCCAGGTGGCTCTCATATTAGATTTTGACTCGTTTAACTTCTTATCGTAATATAAGCGTTTCGCAATTCGTAAGGAGTGATTTAATTTGTTCTTATATGTTTTGTATATCCGTTCCTTCTGAGTTGAAGGATTTGAAAGATACCGCTTATATAATTTATTTTTCTGCTTGATAGATTTAAGAAGGCCCTGAGATATCCATGGCCTCCTCGGATGAAGGCGGCGTTTTAGTTTCTTCAAAGGGAAATGTTTTTCGTAAGTTTTAGTGTATCGCTCAAGAAATTTACTATAGCAGATTTTAGGATCATTATACCCGTCGAGGTTAGACCAGTCAATACAATCTAACTCCTCTAAGAATCTGGATATATTTTGTTCGCTTTTGTCACGAACAAATAAACTTTCTTGGCATTGATGGGTACGCATATGATCAAGGGAAATGGAAAATATTGGCAAATGGTCCGAAATGTCAGTTATCAATAGCCCAGACCTCAAATAACTATGCTCGACATGATTGGAAAAAATGTTGTCTATCAGAGTAGCAGTATGAGAAGTAATTCGGGAAGGCAGCATGATTAAGGGAAAAAACAAATGAGAATACAAACCATCCAAAAATTCCCCGGTGGCGTTGTGATTTTGATTGTTCAGCAAATTCAAATTAAAATATCCCATTAAATAGCATATTTTGTTGTCCCAAGATATTTTCCCTAATACGTCGTTCATTCTAATCACGAAATCATTTACATTTTGATTTGGAGGGCGATAAATTATACCAACAATAACGTTTCTCTCATGGGATCGAATGATCTCTATGAACAATGATTCCATCACCTCATCTTCATAAGCATAAATATCTGTGCGAATTCTAAAATCAAGATTGTCTGACACATACAAACCCACACCTCCACCCGTTTTGGCAGAGCGATTTTTGTAAACAAAGTTATAACCATCAATGTTGACTCCAAGTGACGAATCCTGTAACCAGGTTTCAGTTATCCCAACAACGGAAAATTTTACATTTAGAGTAGACAAAAGAGTCGATAATTCATCAACCTTATTTTGAAGACTTCGAATGTTAAGATGGAAAAACGAAAGATGGTTCAATTGTTCACAACTGATCATGGTTTCATTTTGGAGAGTATCGTTAAATTTATCTTGTACATAATAAGAACATCCACCATCAATATTGAAATGTATGTCAGGGTCCAGATCATCAGACCGAACTAAAAACCGTTCGAAATCTCAAGTCAAAGGATTTATAGATAAGTTTGATAGTCTCTCAGGATCAAAATGAACAGGTCCATTTCTGAATTCATAAATCACCGCAGCAAATTCATTATCATCTAAATGACTAAACGGTAAAGCATTTAGGGACATATTATTATTACTAAGTGTATAATAAGGGAGTAAGTAAATAAATAAAAGAACTTAGCTGGACTCTACTCTACGTCTGTCCTTTATAACAAGTCTGTCCAACACAAAATATGCCATTTTCCCAGCTCTCTTGGCCTCCTTTAGCTTGTCAAGCTGCGCTTTCCGCTTTTCCATAGTCTCGTTTGCGACGTCTTCACTCAAAAATATACCAGGCGGTTTCATCCTTCGGGCGGCTCTAAGAATTTCATCCTTTTGCTTCCAATCACATAAACGACACACTATGGTTCTTGGGCGTGTGTTGATACCATCAGCAGCACCTGATCTTGATCGTGTTCCAGTGCGATGCGCTCGCTCTATCACCGGTTCAAAGCTCAAGTTCAGCTTTTCCTGAAGGACTTCCTTCGCTTTTGTTTCAGTATTCAGCCAGGTCTCGTTGTCTTCTTCGCGAATTCCATCAATACGGACATTATTTCTTCGGCTTTGGTTCTCGAGATACTCCAATTTTTCTTCGTGTTTATGTAGGCCACGTTGGATGTCCTCAAGTTCTTCGTCCATGTCGTCTATGGTGTCTGCAGCTTCCTTTAAGTCGTCGATATCTTGCTGTGAATATTCCAAGCTCGCTTTCAATTCAGCGACAGATTTAACGACATTGTCAATTCTGGTATTTACGGAAGACAAAACCGACTCAAACATGTTCTTAAACATTCGCTCCTGTATCTGGAGCATCTCTCTCAGAGTCGCAAGAGAAACGAACTCAGTGTTTGAAGGATCAGCGTCTTTTCCAGTGTTGGCGTCCTTTCCAGTATAATTCATAGAGGTTTTAGCATTTCGCGTCAGCATGATAAATAGATCACTTAACAATAAGGCAATGAATAGCAAACTCAAAAACTTACAACAAATCATTAGTAAACGGAAGAAGGTAATAGATCGCGCTGGTCAGAAACACCGTGACCGGCGGCCATATTGTACCCGTTGAGTAATATACTTATAAAGATATGTATCCAATCACGACATTGCTGTCAGTCCAGAACACTTCAGTGAGTTGATCGTATTCTAGCTCCCTTCGTAGGACATTACTGATCTTTACTGACAGCAAGGCAGCTGTAAGTTCAAGACGTGGAGTTGTTATGGGTTTCAGGGGGGCAACACGAGACTTGGCCATCACAAGGCAACAGTGAATCTGATTACAGTGGTTGATCAACCTTAGGTAGGAGCACTGGCCATAAGCATATTTGCTGGCATCTGAGAAATGATGCAACTCCACAGACTTGAGCTCTCCAAACTCTTCTGGTTTGTAGCATCTTGCGATTTGGAGGCGATAATGGTTGATCCTTCATTTCAACCCTAAATTGGAGTGTGTCGGACTCCACGCACCAGTGGACACCAAGAGCTCTCTCTACTGGTAGGATATCCTTGGCTACGTCGAGGCTTTGCAGACCCTTCGAGCGATCTTGGAGGGGAATAGAGTCTACGACTGCCTTGTCATTCGAAACAAACTTGTGAAGCTTGAAGCCTCCTTTCTCACACAATGCCTTGGTGCTCTTGATCAGGCGGATAGCTTCTTCACTTGTGGACTCTGACTTCAAGCCGTCGTCGACATAGAAATTATTTCTGACAAAGTTGGCTGCTGCACTTCCAAATTCGCACTCATAGTCGCTGGCTGTCCTCTTGAGGGCAAGGTTTGCACATCCCGGCGATGATGTAGCACCAAAGAGGTGAACCGTCATTCGATATTCGGCAGGTTCATCATCAAAGTTCCCGTTTTCCCACCAAAGAAAGCGAAGGTAGTTGCGATGTTCTGGGTTTACACCAACCTGGTGAAACATCCCTTCGATGTCGCACATCATGGCTACTGATTCCTGGCGAAATCTACACAACACTCCAACCAAATTATTGGTGAGATCGGGACCTTGCATGAGGTGACGGTTCAGTGATTCGCCAGCAAACTCCATGCTGCAGTCGAAGACGACTCTTATCTTTTCAGGTTTCTTTGGGTGGTACACCCCATGGTGGGGAATGTACCACACCTTTCCATTGTCGAACTGAACTTCTTCTATGGGGACCCTTTCTGCATAGCCATGGCTTATTACGTCATTCATGAAGGTTAAATAGTCCTTTTTAAACTTAATGTCCGTCTTTAGCCTTTTCCTTAGCTTGCTTAATCTTCTCAGGGCAACTTCTTTGTTGTTGGGAAGCAGGATGGATTCCTGTTTAAGAGGCAAGGGCATCTCATAATGACCATCAGGCCTTTGATGGATTCCTTCTGACATCTTTGCCATAAACATTCTGTCTTCATACGAAAGGGGCTGCCCCTCAGCCTTCTCACTAAAGTCCAGCTCGAACATGCGGTTGACTTGAGCTGGACAGAAAACTTCTTTGGTGCGTGTCTTGAGGGCAAAGTGACATGCTTTCTTGGGACCAAAGTGGACTTCTCTGGTAACGATGCGGTTTACGCCTACACTCTCTTGGACATCTTCAAGGGCATCAATGGTCACTATTCCAATTACTCCCCAACCAAGGGCTGTTCTCTTAGCATAAGGATCATCATCATTTCCTGGGATGATCTCTCTTGGCTTGATGGCATGTGCACAATTAACACCAATGAGGAGGCTTACTTCTAAATCATCCCTGTATGGCATAAGATGATTTGCAACTCTCTTGAGGTGAGGCCACTTTCGTGCTGTTTCCGGCCTAGGGATCTGACTCCGTCGGGCGGGGATGAAATCTCTAGAATAGGTGGATGGAAGGGGGATTTCTGTGCCTTCGTTCACACCACGGACTACTAGACCATTGATCTTCTGACTGGTAATGGTTTTTTGAGCAAGGACCGTGGAAAGCTCTAACTGGACATCAGGTCCACTCACCCCAAGGTTTTCCAAGGCTGTTTGCTTGATGAAGCATGCATCAGACTGGTCATCGAGTAGCGCATATGCCATGATCTTCTTATCAGGGTCACATTCATGGTGCAGCCATACTGGAATAATGAGCGAGTGTGATACTGGTTGTGAATGACTGGTTACACTGCACACTTCAATGCGATTGGATATTTGATTCCTATCCCATGGCCTACTATCTTCATATTCGGACCTGTCATGGGATGGCAGAGGATCTTCATGCAGTAAAGTTGAATGTCGTCGATTACACATTCTACACGTTTTTCTTCCCCTGCACTCCTTGTATATATGTCCCCACTTGAGACATCCCCAATAAAGTGCACTGGTTTGTACAAACTTCTTCCTGTCCGCAAGGGAAATCTCAGCAAACCTTTCACAGACGTCAAGTTCGTGGTCATCCTTGCAGAAGGTGCAGGAAGCCTTCTTCCCATTAGTTTTGCTTATGTCCTTAATGGCACCTGTCCTCTCCTCGTTTGAGCTTGTTGCTAGGGCTCTAGCTCCAAACCTCCCTCTTTCTCTCATATTGTGCCTTGTCCTTCCAGACTCAATCTTGTCTTTAGGTTCTTCTGTCTTCAGAGCTTGAGGAGAAGTCACTGGGTTACATGCAATCCTTGCTTCTCTTTTCATGAACTTGCAAAACTCTGCAAAGGGGGGGTATCCAGCTTTGGTTGACACTCTGGATGGCAGGTGGTCATCTACACAGCTATTTGCGTTAACTCCAAGTTCGTCTTGTGTGATCCATTCGTCTACTAGTCTGGCCCATCTTGTTATTAAGTAACCAGGAAGCTTCTTAATAATCTTCTGATTCTCATCTGGATCATTAAGGATGTTCAAGTATTGAATGGTACTCATTGCTGTATTGCAGTGCTCCAAGAAATCTGAAAACCTTCTTAGTGAGAGGCCATCATTCGGCTGAATCTTGGGCCAGTCATTTATCCTTTTGCGAAAGGCATCAGCTACATTGAATGGATTGCCAAATCGGCTAGTGAGTATCTTCTTGGCCTTGCTGTAAACATCAACACCATCTAGTGTAAGAAGACCGCTGACCGATTCCTTGGCCTCGCCACTTGTATACTTGCCAAGGTAATACAGTCGCTCTGAGGGGTCTCTTGTCTTTTTCTCTATAAAGGTTTCAAAGGACCTTATCCAACTGGGGTACTTAAGAGGATTTCCAGTGAACACCTCCGGTTCAGGGCGTGGCAATGAATCGCGGTCCTGCCTTTGACTTAATAGGTCAGCGAGCTTCTGTATTAGGTCCTCTCCTCGAGGGACAGCAGAAGAAGCAACATCAGATTCCAAGGAATTTAGTTTCCTATCGGGGTTTGGTCTTCTTGGTTGTTCGTGTGGAGAAAACGAACCAGTGGTGAGCGGAAGGAGAGGTGGAACAACACTTGTAGGCGTGGGCAGAACCTGAGTTATTGCTGGTATTTGAGTTGGCTGGCTCAGCTGTTGCAATGATGACGCCAGTACCCTGGAGGGATTTGAAACACCGGAAAAAGTTACTGTTGTCTGAGTATTTCCTGAGGCCTGGGGACAAGAAATGCTTGACCTTGCATCTGGCTTTGGCAACGAGTAAGTGGTTGAGGATTTCTGCTGAACCGAGTTGAGTTGTGCTTGAAGGTACCTTTCCAGGTGATCGTGAGGACCCTCTTCTTGTGGTACGATTTCTTCGTTAGGACCACAAAGGCTCCCATAGTGCTCTTCTTCTACCTTTGTCACGGCTTCCAATTGGGCCTTCGTGGACGTTAATTCTTTCATTATCTTTATCTTCTTAATTTCGTCCTCTTGTTTCTTGAGACTTGCAGCCATCTGACTTTCCACATCGTGAAATTTCAACTCAGCTTCCAAACGTGCGGCTTTCGCTGCCATCTCTACTCTTTTACTGAGTGATGAATTAGAAAGCTTTGATGTACATGTACGTGACCTTGTGCTCCGGGCGGATCGAACTGAGTCGCGATCTTCCTTTTCCAAACGAAGGGAAGCAATTCTTTCTTGTAACAAGTTGAGGACCTCCCGATTGTTTTCATTTAAGGTGTCGTATCGAGTGTCTTGTTCGATTTTCTCCTCCTCCTGGTCGTGAATATCGTATGTCGCCATGTGGGCGTCTCTCAAGTCATCCATACGCGCTTTAAGCTTTCCTCTTTCTAGCTGAAGAACGGAGAGATCGGATTCTTTCAAGAGTAGAGACTTGACCTTGTCTAACTGTTTTTTACACGCTCTCTGAGCGGCTGAAAAATCCCTGCCCAACAATTCCAGGCGATAAGCTTTCATCTTGTCTGTAAGAATAACTTGACGAGCGCTGCTTCGAACGGCTTCTCCTTGAACAGTGTTCCTCGCTTCCGTAGAAGTCGACTGAGCTGGTAATTCGCCGAACTCAGGGTAAATTTCGGTGGTTTCATCCCTGTGGACCAAACTATCTTTGAACGCATTCATTACACCATGGCCTGAACCGACGTTCCTTGATCGTTCCAATTGTCACGTTTATAAACGGCAGAGTTCTTACTGTAATGGCGATAGGTTTGTACTGAGCTCGAATCATTAAGGACCACAACAACCATATACTAAGTGGTGACTTTAATTGATAAACGAACACGTAAGAACTGAAATAAAAGTACGTAATTATAATGAAATAACAAAGAATAGAGTTGCATAACAATAGAAATCACTAAGCTATAAAATCACAGCCAAAGGCCAAGCAAATAATCAAAAACAATTGCAGTACATAAATCGGTTATGAAAACACAAACCTCTATGCCAATCCTGGGGCAATCGAAACTTTAAACTAGGCTCCAGATGGATAATAGTGAGCTTGTAAACGTTTGCGACTAGACAAGAAAACCACGAGGCGACCAGATTCACTCCGACTGCGCATGTCTAATGTGCAGGAGAGTTCGTCACGCAAACTAGTAACGCAATGCGAAAGCGCTAACAGTAAAAATGACTCCAGATGCATCTTAGCTAAGGAAGGCTTTATAAGTCCAGAACACTGCCATGCCTCTTTGTTTGTTAAAGGACTTGTCGTTGGTGATATTTTGATACACTTCAACTATATACTTTTTTGTCAGTTTTACACTGGAGCAAGAATTTTGTGTTTTCTTGTCATAGAATATTTGTGGTGCCCTTCCAAGCATTAAGGCTGAAAAGAATGATATCATTAATGATATTAGAGAGCACTTCCAGGAGCTCTCTGCTCTACTACAGACAAGGTATATCACTTAATCATGAAACAGGTTGGTCCATTGGTCATTTAAATGTATTATGGCAAAGACAAATGCACAGTTTGGTTGAAAGAAGAGACATGCCAGCGTTTGTCTCGTAAATATTGATATTTAAAAGAAACCTTGCATTAATTATTTGGACATTGAGTGCTGTGCAAGTAATTGTTTGGCAGATAAGCACAGGTTAATATGATTCAAATAAGTTTTATTGATCTTTACCTCAGGACTATTAATTAAATTTTCAACATTGAATATTGCATTTCTAGCCTCTGATTGGCTCGCTCATCTTGGTTATCAGCTTATAAATAGTTTTGACCATATACGGCAAAAAATCACGCCAAGTGATGCTAAGCTGAAAAATCTGGCCAAATGGGGGAACAAATTTAGCTTTTATGAGCTTCCAGTTTTACCGAAGAAATGCAAGAGCAAATGGAAAATACTTTACCGGCAGTGTCCAAGAAAGCTGAAAACTTTGAAGGTTATTTCTAGCTACTTTAGTATCTGAAATTTTCTTATGAATAAAGACTGAAAGGAATCAAGCTAACTCCTCTGTGCGTTGAAATGTCCGATCCAAAGCACTGATGAACACTACACAACAAAAACAACAATAAAGTTTACCTCTAAAATTCTCAGAATGGCTTGAAGTCCATGTAGGTGTAAGTTTTTGGTGAAAACAATTGAATAGATAAGCAAAGAAAAACTTAATACAAACGTCATGCAAAAATTTTGGATCTTGTTTACTATGGGTAATGTCGACCGAGGTATCGGTCGATGTAGCGGTCGACACTCGGTCGACACTCGGTCGACACTCGGTCGACACTCGGTCGATACTCGGTCGATACTTGGTCGACAGTCAGTCGATACAGTGGTCAATAGTCGGTCAATAGTCGGTCGAGACACGGTCGATAGTCGTTCCAGATGTGTCTCGGCCGATATTACTTTTCGTTCACCGACACTTCGCCGACACTCGGTTCTGTTTAACAGCTAAAAATAAGACGATCGGGTGATGATACAAACTGGAAAAGAAAAACGGTTACCCTGTCCTTATTTCCCAGTGCTCTTCGGTTCGCTTCATAGAGTAATCGCGCCTCGCACTGCCACATGTTCCCCCATCACATGATAACAGCAATTAATGACGTCTTTGCTTAAAAAAAAGCCATTGGACTCACCTGATAAATTAACACACGACTGATATTCGAACGACAGTTGACCGATATACCACCGACAGTTGACCGATATACCACTGACAGTTGACCGATATATCACCGACATATGACCGATAGTAAGTCGAGGTGCGTCGTCAAAATATCGGCCGACTATCGACCGGCTAGTGACCGACTATCGACCGCTATCTCGGCTGACTATCGACCGAGTAGCGACCGACTAGCGACCGAGTGTCGACCGCTATATCGACCGCTATGTCGACCGCTATCTCGGTCGACATTACCCACAGTAAACAAGATCCAAAATTTTTACACATCGCTAAGGAAAAGTGACAGATATTTTACCGAGGGTACTTCAGGTATATCGATAGGAACTGTATCATGTCTGTGGTGGGACACAATTAGGTCCACACATCCAGATAATAAAGGCCACAATAGTAGTTTCACCAAAACACTGGAAAAGTTCTAGTAAAAGCTTATTGTTGATCACCATCTGCAGAAGTTAATGGCAAAGGACAGATGCACAATAATTTAACTCCTTAATGTGTTAAACTTTATTTTGGTGTTTACCGAAACTTGGCCTACGCCCACTGTTTTGGATCATGAAGTCCTTCTGAGTGGTTACAGCGTTAATCGTTGAGACAAGGAAGAAGATAGAAGAGGCGGAGGTGTTTTGATTGCTATAAAAGATAATAATTATTCCATCCATATGTCGTCAGGATATAGAAACAAATTGTGAGCTTGTGGTTGTTGAAGTCAATCCAACAAGGGCAAACAAGTTCTTTATTTATGGCTTTTATCTTCCTTTGTCAACTAATGGTGAATATTTGCTGGAACTGAAACAGTCTCTGTTGCCTGAGAAATTGCATTCTACTCCACTTTTTCTCTGTGGCGACTTTAATTTTCCAGATATCAACTGAAACTAACTCCGGGCTTACCGTAGATAATCTTCCAAATATATTTTGCGATATCGCCAGTGACACATTTCATTTGCATACAGTAGAAACAATAACCACTTACACTGCACAGGATAATGAATTACATTTTATTCAAACAGTAGTTGAGGAATTGTAAAAGCACTGAAAAACATTGATCCATCAAAGGCGCGTGTCCCTGATCGAATACCAGGCAAAGTATTATGAGAATGTCCATTTGAAATCTTCTGCATGATAAGATCTCACACTGATTGTGCTCTGCTGCAAGATGACATTGACAAGCTGGTTGATTGGAGTGACAACTGGAAGCTGTCCTTCAATATTGACAAATGCTCACTCTGCACAGTAACAAGGTAGCGCAACCCCATTATTTGTAACTACAAAATGGGAGGGAAGATTCTTAGCAGGGTGGGATCCCAGTGCGATCTTGGGGTACTTATGTTAGATACAGCTATCTTCACTGATCACATCCACACCCAGGTGAACAAGGCTAACAAAATGCTGGGTTTCATTCGTCGCACTATCAGTGGGAGTAAAATTATATTACCAGCTCTGAGATCTCTTTATGTGACTCTCGTACGTTCTCATCTCGAGTACACCTCTGAAATCTAGAGCCCAAAATCAGTTACTATGATAAAAAGAATAGAAGGGGTGCAACAACGTGTGACTCGGCTTATGTTACCCGATTTTATCTATAATGAGTGCTTAAAACGTCTCAACCTGCTACCACTGGTTTACCGCAGAAGTCAAGGACCCCTCAACCTTTTATAAACTGAAGTGCGGGCATTTTAATTCTTCATTTCATTTTAACCTTCATTTAGTTAGTTAGATAATGTTGTTGATTGGGTAGTAAGTTGTTAGTTAACATATTGCTAGGTACATTATTAACCTTTTACATTCAGACATTTTCTTTTCTTAATGGATTGACCTAAGCACGTATGGTTCGTCAGTTCCCTTCTAGTCTTCCCCACTGCCTTATTATGTACTTAATTTTTTCTATTTTTTTTTTTTAATTAATGTGAATATTGTAAGATTATATTTCTTTCTTTTTTTCTTGTAACTGCAGTGAAAATGAAATAAATTAAAGACATTTTGAAAATTCCCTACCGTGGATTTAGCTCCTTCATTAAGTCAGCATTCCATTAATTTTAAGTAATGGTCTGTGTAAGAACTAGGCAAAAGAACAATAGGCTAGTGCAATCGCGGCAGTTACATTTCAGGTGCTAATTCCCCTAATTACATTTTATCCGAATGATCTGATTGGCCCATACGCAAAAAGCACAAATTTTGAATTTAGAAATTGATTTCAGATCCCTTCTAAATCATTAACATAACATTTCATTCGGGCTATGCGTTAGATACATTAAAAATTGTAACATATCTTAAAGCTGGACAATTCCTATGCACCAATATCAAGAAAATTAAACTGATATAGAATAACATCAGGATCATATCGTACAGAAGAGGAAAATCCGTCAAGGACATACTTGTGAGGTCCAAACTCTTAAGGCAAAGAAACTACACTTGCGAACAGCAGGAGTCATGTAGGCCTGTCACAACTTTTTTTTAATCTGAGATCATTTGTGACGTACGTTTTCCACTCTAACTTTTGATTGGCGCATAGAACAATGCTAATATTTGACCAAGAGGTAGACAGAAGGGACCTGGGGAAAACTAAGGAGAAAAATGTTGTTTATGTTGGGTTTTCCATTGTTTTTTGGCAATTTTTGGAGGTCCACCAATCAGATTCGTCAATTTAATTCATATTAATAATTAAGATTTCACACTTTTTACGCAAACCATTACTTAAATGCCTCTAATTACTGTGCTGCAGTATGTCTTACTGAAATCTTTTCATTCAGCAAATTTTGCAAATGGCGTGCATGACATATGTGATTTCCAGTGATCTTTTTGCTATTTTTGTAACATGTACTTCTGGTTGCTTTGTAAAATTGAAACAGAATTCCATGAGATTTAACTCAATTCTCAATGATCAAAATGTCTAGAATTCAATAAAAAATTTAATAAAACTATTATTCCATTCACGCTTGTTGGGTATAAGATGGTGATAGCCAACTTGGTGCTATGCTCCTTGTTTGCTATTTATCATCTCATATTGAATGCACGCTCATGGAAAAAAAAAATATATAAATATATAATATATATTATATATAAATATATAATATATAATATAAACTGTTCATATTAGTTCTTTTTTAGCATGCTGGCAAACTCCAAAAGTCCTGTAAATCTTAAGTGAGGAACTTCATTCATCTCATAAATACTTACAGTAGCAGCTGATAAAATCATTCGGATTTCTGCTTAATACAGTTACTGTTTTTAAATTCTTTTCAGAGAACATGCACTAATAAAAGATGTGGAGGCACATGATGATTTTGAAAAGACACTGCAAAAAGTGGTATGAATATTAAGTGGCTTTAGCCAGTCAAAAGTGCAGTGTTTTAAAGTTTGTATGGGCCAAACATTTACCTTATCAGTTGTCCTTCTCCAACACTGCCTGCATGGTTTTCGTCGTGAAATACAGTACCCCTCAAAGGTAAGTTACCACTCTCTTGTGAGACACATCTCGTTTCTCTCCATACGAGTCTTGTTTCTCACGAGAGCCCTTCAATAAACTGTAATGACAACCACAGGGTTTTCAATATGAATTGTAGCAGCAGGAGAATTGTGTAAAGTCTGTCTGAATTTAAAACTAGCAAAGACCATCTAAATTTGACTGGAGAATTCTTCATAGTAGCCGAATAAATCTTCATAGTAACCGGAGAATTCTGTGATTTCCAATGCCTAATGAACACCCTGCAACCATGAGAGCATATTCCATTCCTATCAATTTGGCAATACACAATGTGAAGACTTCAATACATGTGCAGCGGGTTCTCACAAGTGATATATGCAATTCAATATCCCTTCAGTGATTTTTGCAAGAAATGATACCCGTATGTATAGGTAATCACATGATTTCGAGTGCAATTTGGGATCAATCAGCATGAGTAAAATTTTCAAAGGCTAACCAAATTGCACGAGCCCTTAGGCGAGTGCAATTTGTAGTCTTTGAAAAATTTACGAGTGCTGATTTATCCCCAATTGCACGAGACAAATCATGTGATTACTTGTTAATAATATAGTACATGCAAAAATTTAATTTCAACTTTCTGCACTCAATTTCAACTTTTTGCACTCAATTTCAATTTTCTGCACTGTTTGGGATTAATTGACGTGCTCTCAGCCAATGAGCATGCTGAAATTTTTGCATGTATATTATTAAGGGAGAAACAAGTCTTGTGTGAAGAGAAACAAGACGTGTCTTGCGAGAAATGAGTTGAGAGGTGGTAACACACTTTTGAGTGGTACTGTATGCATTAAAGACCCTGATTAATTCATCCCCACTGTTTGTTTATTGCTTTACTTTCTTAGCGTGAGGAAGTTACAGAGAACATACAGAAAGCCAAGAAATACATGCAAGGTAACATTACATTTTGTGTCTCATACATGTATTTGTCTTGTTTATGTCCTCACTTGTTTTATTAGTGGTGCACAGTTTAATTTGAAGAGTAGTTCTTCAGTTTCCGTGGGAAAGTGATTACAATTATCATTAAATAATGCTTGGCACTGTTTTGTTTCTTGTCCAGACCTGGAAAATGTGATTAATCAGCCACAAAAATTGATTGACAATGCAAAACAGGTTAGATTTCATTTGTTTTGTAACCTTAAATTATTCCTTAACTTGAGATCAAAATGACAGTGTTGTCCCCAGGTTATACTCGTAATCATGTGTAACTTATGTCGTGTATTTATTTAAGCAACAAACCAGTCAGTTTCTATGGGTTTACCGCAGTAAACAACTTGATATGTTGGGAGAACACGAGAAGGGTTTACCTTCCAACTGTGTTCTCCCAACGTCCCAAGTGGTTTATTATGCGGGTAAACCCATGGAAACTGCGGTTTATTGCTTTAAGAAACTAACTTTTTTAGAAACTACAATTTTCTATGGGTTTACTGGCACATCATTTTTTGGTTTTGCCTACACACAGACACTGACAGAGATCCAATTGATCCCTGCTCCAGTCGACTTGTAATCTGGTGCGCATCTGTGTGCAGCTACGTACATGTAATATCCTTCATTTTTTATTGCCTGAAGCATTTTCCTCCTTGAGTGATCAAAATGCAGCTTCTCCTGTGTTTGACTGGATCCAACATCAAATTCTCCAAATAAAGGAAGGCGGAAATGTATGAGACTTGCAAATGAAATTGCTTCTTAGATTTTGGGAGTGAAAGCTGCTTGCTCATTTTAAGAGGATATGATTGAAATATTACTGCATTGTATTATAATTATTGATTTTTCAATGTACAGAGATGACAACATTTCGAAGCAGTAACAAAAATTAATATCAATTAATAGTAAAATAATTTTATTTTGTAATGTCAATTGATTGTTAATAATATCAATAAATGTAAATTTAATCTTGATTTCTTTAGCTGAAGACCCAGTTAGAGAGTGTGCAAGGAATGTCATGCTTTGCTGTCCAACTTCCTACAGAAGAGGCTCCAGTAAAGTAAGTACAGTACTAGTGTAAGATTTGTCCAATTGATATAGAACAGCAGCAAGAGCATTCGCTCTTATAGCTCCAACATTGTTCATCCGCCATTTTGCCCTTCAGGTTTGAGGCAGTTGGTGAGTTAGCAGAAAGTATTACTGAATATGGCGCAGTGTCAGGCAGTGGAAATGTGAGGTAAAAGCATCTCTCAGGATATTTTTTTGAGGATGTGATATTTCAATTTCATTTTTCTTTGGTATCATAATTATCGTAATGCCGCAACTGATGGTATGTTCACAATTGAAACTGCCAATCAACCATTTGTAATGGAAGAGTATCTCCTATACTAAAAGATTCAGGACATAAGGGTTTGCAGTCATGCAGCGTTGTGTTTTTTTTGGTGCTGTTTTACAAAAGGTTTTATTTCCAAGTATGGTATTGAGGTTTTGCTGCACTAAGTGGTTTGCGATCATCAGATCATTAGTAGTTGAAATATTGTTGTGTAGCAGTTAAGTTTGATAACTTGACCTAAATTTTCATAACCAAGCCAACACTTAAATATTCTATTTGGTTTCTGGAAAGTGGACGTGGACTGCTGTTATAATTGCTTGGGTATGAAACAACCAAGAAGACAGTACAAAAAGTCTCAGCTGGATACAAAACAACTGAGTACAAAACGATCTTGGATATAAAATGACTGTTTCTGTTTTCAAAAATAGGCAAGGTCTGTTTTTTTTTTATATCTCAATAAGCAACTATTTCAGAACAGATCAAATGTGGAATATTTTTCATTTTATGAGGTAAACAGTGTTACCAACAACTTATTTCAAGTTAACTCCATTCTCTTTCTTTGCAAAATGCAGATTTGTGCTGAAACGATTATGTGATATGACAGAGGAAGAACTGATGGCTGAGAATGACCGGAGACAAGAGGAGAATACGGAGCATCAGGTCACTGAGCCACCAACAAAACCTGATCAAGGAAGTGAACAAGTAGACAGTGAACATGGTGTTAATGCAAGATCAATTGCAACAGCCAAGATTCTCAAAGCTAATATTGCTTGTTAGTATCTTAGAGTTCCCGCGTTGTTTATTACTCTGCCACCCTATCATAAACCTCGTTTAGAGCCTGCAGAGGAGGGGGGGGGGGGTACTTCAGGGATTTTAGGGTGGGGATGTGCCACTGGGACCATGGAACCCCAAATTTTGCTGCCCTATACTAGACATTCAGAAGCAGTTACACATTCCAAGTCTTATGGGTTTCTCAGGTACCAAGCAGTAACTTTTACCCATTGAAATCACAGCTGTTGTTAGCAGTATTTGTGTGGTTGATTTTGTTGGTTTAATCTCTGTAGATCGGCATGAGATGGTGCACGTCACTCATATCCAGGATCCTTGTCAGTTTGTGGTTCAAAGAGTAGCAGACATGGAGCAGCTGCAAATGATGATGAATGTAATTAACTTGTACTGTGACAGCACTGAGAATGTTCATGACCTTCTATATGAAGTGAAACATGGTATGTGAAACTTTGTTCAGTGCTTTTTTCTCTTTTCATCGTATTCATTGTCGCCCATTTATTCCTAAAGGTTATAATTTTTTTGGGCGTATTCCAAAGATCAGGTTATTCTTAGGAAATTTAATTTACCTTTTCTTTCCTTTCCCTTTTTTGAGCAAACTTAAAACAAAACTTAACTCCAAACAACGGAGAAGGGGATTTGAATTTACAGAGTAATACAGTGTTGGCAGTATTATTGTTTAAACTATAAAATTTTGGCAAGTAATCATTGACAGTTTTGTTGTGCAGATGTTTTTCCAAGAATCAGATCCCATCTCCTTCTTTCCCGGAAATTTCAAAATTCTGCTTCCACTCACAATATCACCATTCTAATATTGGAACAACATCAATTATTGATCATGTTCCAAAATTCTCCTAACTTATGTTCAGAGGTTTTTATGTAAGAGGTTTATACAAGAGATTTACTCCTTGGACTTTGAATGCCATTCCTTTTGCGTAAAGTTACCTCGAATCCTGGACAAAACATTTGGGAGAATTCCCATGGTTTTCTATGAGACATCAGTATCTCCGAGTCCCACTTCATGTTGATCATTAGAAGTCAAACTCATCTGAAACATATTGTATAGTTTCCTTGATTCAATGCTGTAATGGAAATGCAGGAAAACAATCTTTGTAACAATTTTCTGCGTAACTTCAATATTGGTGGTTTTTAAATTACACAGAAAGACACAAAACAGGTGAAATGCCCTGTGATGTTTTGTCCACAATTGTCGCGTGTTTTGTGTTTATATGTTTCCAGGTGACTGGTGCTGTGCACAGTTTACAGCAGATAACCAGTGGTACAGAGCATGTGTGATATCAGCTTATTCACCAGCATACCCTAATGTTGTACCAACTCTGGAAAATGGACTGTGTGTGGAAGTACAGTACATTGACTATGGGAACAGTGAGTGGCTACCACTGGGCAGGTATGGTGAATGAACAGTTGAAGATTCAAAAGCGAAACTATCATATGTGATGATTTGGACTAAATAAATCAAAATGATTGCAATCAGCAAAATTTATGCGTATAGAGTTCCTGATTTTGAAGGAGAGCATTTTGTTGTATTTATATTCGGCATGCAAAAGAACACAAGTTTGCCTAGCCAACCTTACAGACTAATCTAATGAACAAATGACTATAACCACTGCCAGGAAAAGTGTTGTTTTTGCCTACCTTACTCCTCCAAAGTGGAACACAAAAACGATAAACCAATTACAGGGCAGCTAAGGGGTCATTCAGGGCGTCAAATTGCGCCTAATACAGGCACTAATGCGACTAAATGTTTCACTTTGGCGACCAAATCCTGAAAGAATTTCTAATCACATCTTACCTGGTGATCTAGAGATTGTTGAAGATTTCCAAAGATAAATCTACAGCAAAAGTCCTCATTAAACTCATTTCCAAACGCAGCACATGTACAAACATAAATCCACTAGACGCCATCTTGTATTTAGGTAACCTTTCATGCTGTATGAACAATTCTAGTGTCCTCTTTGTAGCATGTGCAAATTGCAGGCTTATTTTTCATTGCGTTTCACAACATGTCGACCATGTGAGCTCATAAACAAAATGGCCACCAACTTTTTGGAATTGGCTACCACTTTAAAATATTTAGGAGCCAAGTGGCTACCGGAAAAAAGATCTTAATTTTTATGCCCTGTCATTGGGTGCCTATGATTCCACTCTCCCTCCTTGTGAGGTAATTTCTATTCTTAACTCAACCTCCAGCAAAACAGCATTCATGTGAACATAACAATCTGGTAGGTAGGTACCCTGGGGGAGACGCAGTGTGACCCCACCCCCCTTTTTGGTATCTTAGCTACACCCCTGTACTCCCCTGAGAATGCAACCTTACACTATCAGTGGACTATCCAAGCTATACAATGGTGAGAATTGAGACAATAGGTCTTTGTTCACGGTCTGAGGGAGCAAATTTGTTGCAAGCTTCTTCCCACTGAAGTATTTTCCACCAAGTTTAGTACAGCTACACTTTACTGGCTTTTTACCCATGCTTGTTTGAACCATTCCAGAGGTATTAAGAATAAAAAAGTGGTTCTATACATGAGGGCTTAGTTCCCACATCTGGTGTAGTTCTTTTATTCACTTGTTTTTATTTTTATTTATTTAATTTTCTTTTTGCCTGCTGCATCTGAAATAATGCAGAAGCCAATCTGTCAAAGGAAACACGAATTATTGATTGAGTGAGTGAAGGAGCCAATCAGAGCGTACCTAGTATTTAGCCAATCACAATGCACAATACAATTCACGCACCTCAAAGAATTGTGGGCTAAAGTGGCCTAGGATCAACAAATTTATAGTGGCCAGCCTATATTTGGACGACATTCCTTAAGGAGAGACACTAGAGTTCATATTTTGTAACTTTTATATTGATTTATTTTTAAACTCAGAAGAGAATATGTAAAAGTAATGAAATCAAGGAAAGGCGATAGGTATGGCAAGAAGGTCCAAATAAACTTAATAAATGTAATAGCCACATACATGCAATGCTTGCTTATTTTTTATTTAAGGCTAAGAAGGATGAAACCAGAATTTCTTGAAGTTCCTGAACTTGCACAGTGCTGTTCCTTGGCTGACATTGTACCGCCATTCCAGGTAAGAAATTGGTTTTCATTCTTGCCAGTATAAAGGGTGTCAAAAGGCAAAGGAAATCAGACGCAGTGATGTGTTTGGATATCTAATAAAACATGACTTGTTTTTGCATCATTAATTAATTTCTCGTCCTGAATATTTCTGTTTGAGAAGCTAGGTCAAACACTTGATACATGTGTTTTATCACTTACCAAATACCTTGTGTTTTATCCAAATTACTCTGTTGCATGTTGTATTTTCAAACCTCTTTTTAGTGTTTGATATGTGATGAAACACTATGTCAGGTGTTTGATATTTCTTCAAGATTTGCACAAAGAAACTGCTATTTGGATTTAGTCAAGCAATATTACAGTTTCTGAAGATTGTATAGAAAAGACAGGCCACTTGTTTCAGCTCAAACCTAAGATAAAGGCCAGTTGCAAAAGGAGAATTGAAGTTATAATGGTCCATCCCTTTTACGTCCAAACTGTTAATTTTTTGATGACAAACTTCCAGTATTAAAATATACAAGTCTTGCGATGTTTTTCCCACAACTGTTTACCTGGTATTTTCCAAAAAAAAAAAAATTAAGGATTTGTTCTGACAACATGGAAGTAAGGAACTGCATAATTGGATTTAGTATAAGAACACAGGTGATTATTTCAAAAAAAGAAAAGAAAAAGCATTGTACAACACAAAAACACACACACATTGAACAACTGGTAGCCATTTTGTTTGTTGAGGTGATTATCAGCTAATAATCCGAGATAGCGAACCAATCAGAGTACACAATTTTGTATAATCACCTGAGTACTTTTTGAGTATTTTTTTAGGCTTGGTTATTATCGGTGAATATTCTCCAATAATCATTTTGAATAATTACAAGGTGTAAAAAAGTTGTTGAGTAATAACCTACCATTGTCACAGTTCAATGGAGCATGGATGCTATTGATATGCCAAACTTCTAAGCAATGTCTTTGATGGTAGTGGGGATTAGTGGAGGTAATTCAAGATAATGATAATTATTGAATTTTATTAATCCATGAGATTAAACTTGTGAAGATCTTTATCATGTACCCACTTACATGTTACAAATGCTTCCCCAAAAAGTATTAAAATGAACTTGGTATTTTTATTGCAGGAAGAGAAATGGCCACCAAGGGCAATAAAAGCCTTTGGAAGTCTGACAGGGGATAAACCACTGTTGATGAGTGTAAGCTGAGTGTTCTGTGTTTGTCTGTAGTTGTTGGTGTTTTTTTTTTTCATACATATAGGTAATAAAAGAGCTTCAAGTGCAATTTGATTTAAATGAGCACACGTAAAATTTTCGAAGACTAAGAAAACTGCACGAGCCTGTAGGGCAAGGGCAATTTCTTGTCTTTGAAAAGTTTATGACTGCTTACTTATACAAAATTGCACTCCATATCATTTGATTACTTGTTAATAATAATAACAAAATAGTTATACAAGCAAAAGTCTAATTTCAAGTTTCTGCGCTGTGTGGGATTAATTGATGTGCTCTCAGTCAATCAGGGCATTGAAATTTTTGCATGTATAATATATAATATAATATATATAATATATATAATTTTTGCATGTATAATATTTGGAAAAAGAACACACACAGTGCACACAAACATTCCTTGCTTGAAGTATTCTAAGAGACAAGTTTCTGCATTCCACTCTTTTCGTCAGCCTGTCTAAGATCCTGTCAAATGTGTTAAGTATGAGGTCAACTGGCAGGAGAATGTACATGCATGTCCTGACTTAAATGCAGTATCTGGCACAATTGATTCTTAAACTAGACATTTAACTGCTCCATCACTTTGTTTCTGTGACATTTCTTGTAGTGCAGTCGTTACTGTAAGGGGAGTATCTGTACAATGTGAGTGATTGTTTGTCAGGTTCTTCACATAGATATTTATACTGTTTTTTTTTTTCACTTAATTTCAACGAAGTGCATATTGGCTATACTGTAAATGTGTTGTTTACTTGTTTTAAGCAGCTGTGAAATTAAAGCCTGAAGAAGGAGAGAGGTCATGGGTTCGAATCCCGTTCAGGCCTGAGTTTTTTTCAGGCTTTAATTTCACAGCTGCTTAAGTTGTGTGCATAACTGCGATGATCAATTAATGTCATTACATATTAATCCGCAGTTCAAATATATGGTCTTTCATATATTCATTTGCATCATTCTTCTTCATCTACGGGTATATTACGAACTCACAATATGATCAGCTCCCAGTTGGCTTGATAGCTCAGTTGGTAGAGCACTGCTCCGGTATCGCAGAGGTCATGGGTTCGAATCCCGTTCAGGCCTGTGTTTTTTTTTTTTCAGGCTTTAATTTCACAGCTGCTTAAGTTGTGTGCATAACTGCAATGATCAATTAATGTCATTACATATTAATCCGCAGTTCAAATATATGGTCTTTCATATGTTCATTTGCATCAATCAAATATATGTTACTTTGTTTTGTATTTTTGTTTTACGCCTTTGAATATATGTCTCCTCCTTATGGATTTATACTCTGTTCTTCTATATGTTTATTAACTTAGTGTGTATTTATGCAGGTGGTAGGAAAGAAAGGAAGTAAGCTGTTTGTTGATCTTCGTCGACCAGAGGATGAGGAACCCACTCAGGATGATGACAGGCCAGTTTCTGTCAGAGATGCGCTGGTGTTTTTAGAAGTTGCTCGGTTTTCTACACCTCTGTCGAAACCTGAAGGTAAATACGTGATGTCTCCTGTTGAAGACTATTTCAGTTGGTCACTGCACACAATCATGAAATGGTTTTCAACAACACTGGAAGAGAAATTGCATATATCTGCGCAGTGATGTAATGAGGGGAGGTATGCTTGGGTCACCTGTGGCAGAATCTGTCATAGGGCTGACTCTCTTGTATGTGAATGAGAGGAGGTATGCTTGGGTCACCTGTGGCAGAATCTGTCATAGGGCTGACTCTCTTGTATGTGAATGAGGGGAGGTATGCTTGGGTCACCTGTAGCGGAATCTGTCATAGGGCTGACTCTCTTGTATGTGAATGAGGGGAGGTATGCTTGGGTCACCTGTGGCAGAATCTGTCATAGGGCTGACTCTCTTGTATGTGAATGAGAGAAGGTATGCTTGGGTCACCTGTGGCAGAATCAGTCATAGGGCTGACTCTCTTGTATGTGAATGAGAGGAGGTATGCTTGGGTCACCTGTGGCGGAATCTGTCATAGGGCTGACTCTCTTGTATGTGAATGAGGGGAGGTATGCTTGGGTCACCTGTGGCGGAATCTGTCATAGGGCTGACTCTCTTGTATGTGAATGAGAGGAGGTATGCTTGGGTCACCTGTGGCAGAATCTGTCATAGGGCTGACTCTCTTGTATGTGAATGAGAGGAGGTATGCTTGGGTCACCTGTGGCAGAATCTGCATAGGGCTGACTCTCTTGTATATGAATGAGAGAAGGTATGCTTGGGTCACCTGTGGCAGAATCTGTCATAGGGCTGACTCTCTTGTATATGAATGGGAGAAGGTATGCTTGGGTCACCTGTGGCAGAATCTGTCATAAGGCTGACTCTCTTGTATGTGAATGAGGGGAGGTATGCTTGGGTCACCTGTGGCAGAATCTGTCATAGGGCTGACTCTCTTGTATGTGAATGAGAGGAGGTATGCTTGGGTCACCTGTGGCAGAATCTGCATAGGGCTGACTCTCTTGTATATGAATGAGAGAAGGTATGCTTGGGTCACCTGTGGCAGAATCTGTCATAAAGCTGACTCTCTTGTATGTGAATGAGAGGAGGTATGCTTGGGTCACCTGTGGCAGAATCTGTCATAGGGCTGACTCTCTTGTATGTGAATGAGAGGAGGTATGCTTGGGTCACCCTTGGCAGAATCTGTCATAGGGCTGACTCTCTTGTATGTGAATGAGAGGAGGTATGCTTGGGTCACCTGTGGCAGAATCAGTCATAGGGCTGACTCTCTTGTATGTGAATGAGAGGAGGTATGCTTGGGTCACCTGTGGCAGAATCTGTCATAGGGCTGACTCTCATGTGGGTAAATGAGGGGAGATATTGACTTTGAGGTTTTTTATTCTAAGGTCTTTTCTTCCCAAAGAAGAGTTATAAGGAGCCGACAACCATAGGCGAAGGTGCGTTTGTTGACGTGCTGGTGACACACGTTGAGGGACCAGAAGAGCTTTACGTTCAAAAGGTTCGTGCTACGGTTTGTGTACTGTTCATTCCTTAAAGCTCTGAGGCTGAAAAGTTTGTTTCATAAAGTTTCATAAAGTTTCATTAAATACAACCACCTGACAACACTTAAATCACTTGACCCTGATGATGACTTCCACTCAGGTTGTTGAAATGTCAGGCAACGTCATCAACAACAGTTCTTTTCAAAACTACTTACACCAGGACGATTGAACTCACCAAACAACTACAGAGACTCGAGGGTTTAAGTTATTTACAGTTATGTTTCTTGCACAGACAGAATTTGATGCTTCTTTGTTTTAGTCAATGAATGAAAAATTTTGTTTCATGTTTCTCTGTCCCCCTTTTCCCTAAGTTGTAAAGTACATGCATCTACAGGGAGGGGAGACGGGCTGGACTAGACTTTTTGCATATTTAAGGTGTTCCACATTTTCTTGGATTGGGGGTTGTTTCTAAAGAAACTGGTGCTTCGTCGGTGGGGAATTGAAACACAAGAAACTGGGATAATCAAGAAGAAATTGATAAAGTAATTTATACCACTGTGAGGTATAAAAAGGGGTTGCTGACGTTTCGAGCGTTAGCCCTTTGTCAGAGTGAATGACGAGGGGCTAACGCTCGAAACGTCAGAGTTTGCCCTCAGCCAATCAGCATGTTAAAATTCTTGCTGGTATAGTATTACATGTAGAAATTCCCACGCAATCATTTGATTTCCTATACAACTGTCGATTCATCAAATTGCTTATATCCTTGTTCAGCTCCAAAGTGAGGAGACAATGGAGCTACAACGCATTATGGAGGAGATGAGTCAGATGTTTGGAGGACGAAGGCGTGGATCTGAATGGAGCGTACCTTGGCCTTACAAAGGTATCGGCCATTTTCTAAATTGCAGTAGGTGATTTCGCTGTGCTTGTTGTTCTGCTGGCAGCGTTGAGCATTTTACAATACCTTCTGTCACCTGTAAGAGTACAGACCGTGGAAGAGGGTACGCTACTTGAGAAATAAACGGAGATGGTGTATGTTGAGCCTGGAGAATTCTGTGAAAGATGTATTTTTCAGCACTGTCCCCGTCGACATGGAAAAAGGAATCCGAATTGTCCCACTAGAAGTGGAACCTACGACCTTGCCATTCCTGGTTCGGATGCTCTACCACTTAGCTAAAGGAGACTCGTCGGAGCAAAGCCATTAAACTTGGTTTATGCGACAAACATCCTGCACAGTGCTACGATTTGAATGTCAAATTGAGTGGCTTGTGAAATAATGAAAATGGTTAATGTTGCAGTTAGGTTAACATAAGAGAAAATGAGGAAAGAGAATATAACCCCGTCTGATATGATAAGGGGACAGAATCTATTTTTAGCGCAGAATCTATTTTTATCTCGTTCCATGGCTGCGCGGTTTCCCCATGGCGCATTGAAATTACAACCACGTGATGAGAGGGACATCGGCCATTGGTCAGTTAAAATAGTTCCCGGATCCAAGAATAGATTCGGTCCTCTTATCATAGTAACAGAACCCAGTATGGAAGATACGTTCTCTCACTTCATTTTCTCTTGGTTAACATGTGTGTTGTTATTCCTCCAGACAAAAGTGACACATTTCGAGGAAAATTACGTGCATGCAACAGACAAGTGTAAAGCATTATTGTCCCAACTTTTAAACTGTTGTGGGTTCGTCCTTTGGTAGGTCTTGTGTGTGCTGCAAGATTCTCTGAAGACAAAGTGTGGTATAGAGCTCTGATAACAGGTGAGAAACACTACGATCGTAAAGTCGTTAGCAGCAAACATTTTAAGCTTGCAACTTTCTTCCAATCACATTTCTATAAAGTTTTATCGTAAGTTTATTTCTGTAATGTTGTAATTGAAATTTCCGTGCCACCAGCAAATAGACCTTTGCGGGGTCCAACTGGGGAGCGTTTGCTGCTTTGACTACCACACATATATGTATTTTATTCCTATTTTATTTCTTTAATGATGAAAATTCCTGTTTTGGCTTATAACGGAGACCTATAATACTAGTGAAAGCTGTAACTGGTTATGAATGTCTTCAGGTAACCACAGCTTGTCCACATTCATTGATTGAGACAATCAAGTACCATATTTGGAAAATTGAAAAACCAATCAAATTGACTTCATTAGAATGACGTAGTTATCGTGAAATACCCGGATCATTGTAATTATCTTGGCAACTGTGCATCTACCCCTCTCTTAACCCAACAAGTTATGGTAAGTCAAGAAGTTAGCGTTGATGTTAGGTTAGGGAAGGGGTAGGTTCACAATTGCCCAGGGCCCCGGTTGTTCGAAACAGGATTAAGGTAACCCAGGGTTAGTGTGAAATTTAAATATAGATATGAGAACTTAGAAAGCACATTCAGTATAATTCTCAGTTTTGAATACAATTTGAGGATTGTATGCTCTGAATAAAATAGAGAAAGTTATCGGAGAAAACGCTTTTTAACAAGAGGAAAAGAAACCCGGGTTAAAATTTAACCCTGGGTTAGCGCTAATCGGCTTTCGAACAACCGGCCCCAGATACTTACATTGATCCAAATACCCATCACTGCTCAAGACATGACGGATGCGTCGTAATTGCAAATGCATGTTGTTTACGATGTGCCACACATGACTGTTCAAACAAACGCAAAGACTGGGAAAAGCAACTCAGGAAATAGACCCTTTGCAGGATTAGGTCACGTGCTTGGATACCACTTCGCAACGCCATGCTGGGACGCAAGCGTTCCAGCCGCCATTTTGAAAATTATAGCGTGGCGAAGCGACTTTCTGGGTTTGCTGTCAACATACAAGCGATCTATTTATGCTGGAGTTCATGTTCAACGGTTTTTTCAAAACTTTTGTATTTGTTTTGTGAAGTAACTATAAAACGTTTGTGAATTTTGGAGAATACGGAACCACCGTGACTACCTTTTGGATTCATGGCGAGCAACGGAGGTAAGCAACCGTAAAATATATTCGTTGTTGTTTGTGCTTTGTTTTGTCATTTTTGCCTCGAAAAGGATTCGTATGCTCACATTTAAAATTCACCGCGACTCTGAGGAGTTATATCAACAATTATGGAAACTATAGTTACTGAAATGTGTAGCAAGCTTGTGATCGTTCTCATCGAAGTCATTGACTAATTTTACGCAGTTTGCAGTCATCTCCCTGAATAGTTTTGGTTGTTTTCCTATTTTGACTCGCAGTTGAAGGTAGTCCGAGTTGCCAAGAGCCCAAGAAAAAAGCAAAGGGTGGGAACTATCATTGCTGTGTACCGGAGACAGCCGCTATGACAGCTCGCTGTCATTTCACCGAATGCCCAATGAAGAGCAAATTCGAAAGCAATGGATCGCTAAAATCAGAAGGGATGTTGGTCCATATTTCAAGGTTAGTGGTTTTTTTTGGAAGAATATAATTCCACTGATTGATTTCCTATTTGTCTTTCATTCTTTTTATCTACATGGATACAATGTTTTAACACCTACTCTGTTATGAACAAGATAACTTCCAAGACAAGGGTTTGCAGTAAACATTTCAAGGACGAGGACTTGAATGCTCCCGATAATGCAGGCAGGCGTCTACTCAAAAAAGGAACTGTCCCCACCGTTTTTAGCTGGGCAACGGCTTCAAACAGCAGGCGCAAGATAATCAGACATGTTGAAAGGTGTGTAAGAAAATCAACAATTATTTATGTGGGGCAAGCTATACCAAATCAATGATCAAATCATCATAGCCCTGTACTTTACCAATTGTTGTCATTCCTATTTTGCTGGTATTTTTATTTTTGGATGCACCTGATCTGACCCAACAATACTTTGAGTTTTTTTACCTTTTTCTTGACAGTGCCTGTCAAACAGATGAGAGTGATAACAGTGATGATGCTCCAAGTGCAACTGAAGAATTCACTGATTCCCAAGCAATGATAGAAGAGCTTGAGAAGACAAAAGCGCTACTTCATGCTACACAAGCTGAGCTGGAGGATCTTAAAAGAGAATCACAGACAGCCTCTAAAGAAGCTAATACTGCTCTTGCCCACCTACAAGAAGAGTTTCGAAGACAAAAGGAAGAAGCTGCATCTGAACTTAAGATTTACAAGTTTGGCATTGAGAGATTCTCAACAGATGATGATGCAATCAAGTTTTACACAGGGTTCTGTTCATATAAGCATTTCTTACTTTTCTATAATTTGATAAGACCTACAGCAGAGAAAATGACATATTGTTATGCAACTGGTGTCCTAGAAAACCGCCCACATGTCCGAGCTATGCAACTGATAGACGAATTATTTATGTTCCTTGTTAGGATTAAACTAGGGCTTTTTCAGCAAGATCTTGCACACCGTTTCAATTTACATATCTCATCTGTTAGCAGAAAAATTACTACTTGGGCTAATTATTTATATTTTTTCTTGGGTTCTCAACCTATTTGGCCTTCCAGGGCTGATGTTTGTGCCAAGATGCCAGGAGAATTTAAGAAGCTCTATCCAACTACACGTGTTATCCTTGATTGCACAGAATTTTTTGTTGAGACACCATCATCTCTTCTGTTGCAGTCTCAACTGTACTCTTCCTACAAGAGTAACACCACTCTCAAGGGCTTAATAGGCATTTCACCACATGGTGCCATCACTTTTGTTTCTTCTTTGTATACAGGGGCAATTTCAGATAAAGAAATTACAAGATGTTCAGGTATACTTGATTTACTTGAGGCTGGGGATTCTGTGATGGCAGATAAGGGTTTTGATATTGAAGATCTTCTTAGGGAAAAGGAAGTAGACCTTAACATTCCTCCTTTTTTGGAGAGTAGAACCCAGTTTTCAGCAGCTGAGGTTCAGAAGACAAAAATGATTGCAAAAGTCAGGATTCATGTTGAGAGGGCCATTAAGAGGATAAAAGAATTTCACATTTTCGATTCTGATGTTCCCTTGTCTATGTTAGGCTCAATTAATCAGGTATATACAGTGGCATGCTTATTAACAAATTTTCAAGGGCCCCTAATTTTAAATGGAGACAACTTTTAAATGGAGGTACAGTTATATAATGAGGTTGTTCACTAGTAGGTTTAATAAAGTTTTTGACATGCTTTTTCTTGTGCTGTATTTTTCCTTATTACATATTACATTGATCCTAGGAAATAGTTGAAAAAGAACATGTCCACTTTATCTTTGCTGTCTTGGAAAAAAATTTTATCAAAGAAGATTCGTTGGCAAAAATACTTAGTGTCATTCATATAACAAAAAAAGTCACACCATTCTAACCCTGTCAGTGCCAACTGGCACTGCACCTGTAAATAGTATTCATGATTTCTTTTCAGTGTTATCTCATCGGACACTGGGTCAATTGCAAGATATCTGACATTTTTGAAATCTGTCTCCCCCTCTTGTACAACTTTGATTTCGCACAAACCAAATGGGTTACGCCCTTCATTTGCTGCTTTGATGTCATAGACCTTGCGGTCAGGACTACATCCCAACCATGGGCACTTTGGATTAATGACTAATCCACATGGGAATACATTGACCATCCCAGCTTTAGCGACATTAGCATACACTGTAGCTGCATGTGGCTCCATTTCAATTCCTCTCTTCATAGCTGCTGTAACAACACGACGTGAAGGATTTATTTGCCTCACCAGGTTTTCAAAATTTGTTACACGTTTTGCACAAGAACCAAACTTGCTGGCAGTAATTCGCTTTGAACGAAGAAGCTGCCAAAGATTACTTGCACCCTGTGTCACTGTCCTCGCTTCCAAGTCAATTGCAACTTCTCGAGTAACAGCTAAAGCATCAAGTGCAGCGGCTCTCTCCTGAGTTAAACAAACTTGAACATTGTTCGTTATTCGTTCTCCAGCACCCTCCAATGGTAACTTTGGGAAATCACAGGCAAGGAAGTCATTTATGACGTATTCTTGTGAGAGCTTTTGCTGGTATGACAGAGGACTACCTTTAGGAGCATTGCCAAATTTTGTTGCCTGTAATATTAAATTAGGTCTTTGCTCTGCTGTGGGTGCAATATCAGCTATCAAGGGCAATGGGTCCAAGCCAGTAAAATCACTCTTGCAAAGGATTCCATAAAAAGAAGATGGTGAGTACAAAGTACTTTTGATGAACTTGTTGTAGTTGGCACCCATTTTTGGCTTTTTTACCAGTACCGACTGAATCTCTTTTGTTCCAATGCATTTTTCTCTTGGTACACTCCAGCGCTGTGGCATACTGGTGCAAGTTAGATCATCTGGTAGAGATGTAAGTCCAAACATTTTACAATGAGCCATATAGAAAAGCAGGCCTATTACATGATGGCAATAGCCACTTGCACCTGCAACACAGGAACATTTTCCAGTGATGCCCTTGTCCTCCAACTTTACAAATATTTCCAAAAGATGCGGGGGCTCACTTTTTCTCATGGATCGGAAACATTTACCGGAAACTTTCACTTTATCTGGCAGGTAAGTCACTGAAAGACATGAAAGATTGTTCATCAAAGGGTACGAAATACTGTGTGGCATATAGATGCACAACAATCACATTTCAGAGTAAATAGTTACTGGATAATTATTATTATATCCATTTCGTAGGACATAAAATAAATGTGAAAATAAAACACGCACTCACGTGACGAAATATTGCTCACCTTGAATATTGTGGAGATATCCAGGTTCAGCAAAGAATTTGTAGGCTTTGCTTGTGCTTGTGCAACCAGAAGAGATTTTCGCGTAGCTCTCTACTTCGGCAAACGTCAGGGTAGGAAAGAGGTGGATATCTTGCGTCGGATTACCGGTAGAACTTCGTTCTTTATACAACAAAAAATATTAGAAACAACGCGGTTTTTCTGAGTACTCTATGGTAACAACAAACCAGTTGTCACAGAAGACAACCACTCTTCGCGAGTAAACTAAATGGAAATCTGTCAGAGGTACCGTATCTTATATTGAGCGAATGAAAGTTCAAATCTTTTCCGAGGCAAAACAAAGGACTAACAACGAATATTTCAGTTACGGTTGCTTACCTTCGTTGCTCGCCATGAGGCCAAAAGGTCGTCACGATGGAATAGGTTCCGTATTCTGTCAAAATATGCGAGTGTTCCTTCCAAAATTCGAACAAGTACAATAGTTATATCATTTACAAAACTAAAAGTTTGAAGATGAACTCTTTTAGATCGCTCGTGTCGCTTAACCACACTATAACTCTAAATATGGCGGCTGGAACGCTTGCGTCCCAGCATGGCGTTGCTAGGTGGTATCCAAGCACGTGACCTAATCCTGCAAATGGTCTATTGAATCTGGACAAGCTATGAACGCATGTTACAGGTTTCAAGTCTTACGGGTGTCTGTGTATACGTAATAAGGTAATGATCTATTATTACTGGTATAAAATTGAGGGTAACTGATGTAGTTGGTTTCTGTTAAGACAATTAGAGCACTCGTTACAAGTTAATTTGTTGCTACGTGCTTTGTGATAAGTATGTTACTATTATCTTTTTGTCATATTTTCTCTATTTCAGCTGTCAACAGTGATGACACAGTGGATGTGACCTATGTTGACTTTGGAAATTCCGAGAAGTTGCCATTTGTGGAAATTCGGAAACTTCCTGACATGTTTCTCAGATTACCGAAACAGGTAACAGTTTAGAATAAATTAGCATAAATTCGAATAACTGATATATAAATTAGCATGTAACAGTTTAGTTGAATTGTGGACTACTTTTTTTACCTAGAATCAACTGGGTTCATAAATTAGAATAACTTATTATTATATTGAATTTAGTAGTAGACCAGATGACAACAACCGATAAAAATGATTGTGGGGGGTATTCGCTCCGACGAAGGGCTAACGCTCGAAACGTCAGCACCTCCTTTTTACCTTACGGTGGTATAACTTACTTAATCAACTCGTTTGATTTATCCATTTTCTTGTAGTTTTTAAAGAGACTGGTGTTGCGTCCGTGGGGAATTGAGACACAAGAAATTGGGTAAATCAAACAAATTGATAAAGTGAGTTACACCACCGGGAGGTAAAAAAGGGTACTGACGTTTCGAGCGTTAGCTCTTCGTCAGAGCGAAAATGATACTTGGACGCTTGGAGATACGAGACTTCTATGTCAAACCATTGATGCTTAAAAAATTGAAGCTGTGACCATAAGAGCCTTGATAACAGTCAGTTAAGTATTAACAGTGACCGAATCCACCCTCCCTTTCCCTCTCCCCGATTCATTCTCTAGATATCCCAAGTTGGGAGTGGGCAGGGGGCTTAAGCACAGTCCAAGGGGTATCACCGTCTCACCGCCTGTCGCCGTATTAGTAATGTTTAAGGTGTTAAGTAAAGGCAATTTTGAGAAAGAAACGCAACTGCGCGAGATAGATTTTTGTATGAAAACGTCTGAATGAACAGTGACCATTAATTGGCCGAAAAACAAAAGATTCCCGTATTCGTGTTTTTGGTCTAGCGCATGCTCAAAGTTTCGCGCAGTTAACCCAAAATAGAGGCTGTAAAACGACGTAGTTTTACAAAGATATAGAGGATTATTACACGGTGGCGCGAAGATATGAATTTTATTTTCGAGTGGTGAAACAATATTTTACGAGCGAGCGCAGCGATCGAGTGAAATGTTGTTTTTAACACGAGGTAACACACGATAAAATTCGTATCTTCAAGTGTAATGTTCTTTTTATTCTGTGGACAAGAAACTAGCGGGAAAATTTTAGGACGCGCGCATACATCCGGGACATTTGATACATAACTTTTTTCATATCTTCACTGAGTGAAAATACAAGTGTTCTAGTTTCCGGTAAAACACTATTATCCATATAATAACACTCTCTATGCTGAACGTTTGTTATTTTCTAAGTTTGAAGGTGTACTCAACGGACAACAGTGCGACTATCGAACCAAGGCTACCCAAACAAATTTTCATACAAATCATCCTATCACAATCAAGTATCTGAACAATAAAATCTTAACAAATGTTTTGTATTTCGCTTAACATGAAGTTAATTTGGGCTATAGCTGTACAAAACACATCAAGATTGAAAAAAAACTCGCCACAAATCTGTTGTTCAGCGTCAAAAGCAGACATTCAAAATTTGTGTGAATATTTACTTGGGTGGCCTGGGTTCGAGTAGTTGCACCCTGAATTACATTTCGCTAACAAAGTGATTGCGCATGTCTAGTTTTGTAGTTGGGAAGAGCATCTGGTTTTTTGTTTAATTCTTATGTACGATTGCTTACCGTTTGCCTCAGGCTCTACCAGCCTGTCTTTATGACATCAAACCGAACGGAAATGACACAGATTGGAGAGAAGAGGTAAGTAACTTGTGTGGTCGAATGACTCCAAAAATGATAAGAGACTTTTTTCTAGGCTTGGTTAAGACAAATAAGGTCAAAGATATTCTTGAAACACTTTAGGAGTTGTCGTCGCCTTAAAAATCTCTTCAAAACTTTCAAATTATCGCGAAAATGAAGTAATATGCTTTTTTGCACATGAAGTATGTTTCCACTCATTCACCGCCAAGATCTGAGCAATAATTCTCCGTAGAGAGTGTCATAAACCTGCTTGTATGTTGGTTTGGGGAATTTGATCAATGAACACTAATACATTAATCCTTGGATTAGTGAATGCTTAAATTATGTTAAAATTATAGAAATTTCGGCTTTTTCTGAACTGGAGGAAACCTCAACATCCCATTATGAAAGTTATTGACGCTATTTTCCGCAGTCGTTCCGAAACGTAGTAGTCACTTTGACCTTTCGCAAAGCTTGTACCAACAATGCAACGGGGTTCAAGAGTTGCGCAGTGTGATATGCTTCTTGTGACTTGTTTAGAAACGTTGTATGACTCAAGCCAATCAAACTGCGCCTTCTCTTGGTGCTAGTTCCAGCGTCGTTTGTGCCTGTCAAGAACGAGATAAGTTGTAAGACACATCACTTCGTGAAATGATCCTCTGACTATGTCGTTGTCCATGCTTCCCTCATTGTATTTGCTGTTTTTCAGGACAAGGCGAATGTTGCTAATTTGCTCTTAAACAGACGGCTGGTTGTAGACGTCAAAGGTTAGTCATAAGTGGTTAAAAACCAGCGTGAGTGCACACAAGGAGCAGGGAATGTAACTTTTGGTGACGTGGTCTCATCCACTTGGTTGACGATTGCTAATAAGAAACGTGAGCCTGCAACTCAAGTTGTACTGCAATTCATGTAATACATCAATCGCGAGATACGGTGTTACATCACATATCAAACACGAGATACAGTGTTTTATCACATATCAACACCAGACACAGTGTTTCATCACATATCAAACACCAGACACAGTCTTACATCACATATCAAACATGAGACTGTGTTACATCACTATCAAACACCAGACACAGTGTTTCATCACATATCAAACACCATATACAGTGTTACATCACATATCAAACACCGAGAAGAGAGCTGAAAGTATGACGTGCAGTGGATTGTTTTTAGCGAAATTCTGGGTGTTTGGTATGTGATGAAAGACGCGTATCGAGTGTATGATGTTGATGTAGCTTATCAAACTAAATTGTTTAGGAGAAGTTAACGATGCAAAAACGAGTGATGTTTCATCAGGTATCCAAACACGTCACGGTGCCTGATTTCCTTTGTCTTTCCCTCATGCATTATTGAGTAGTTTGAGAGTACTCACACTATGTGTGGTGGCTCTCTCTTGGGCAGGGACCATAGATGATAGGATAACTGTGATGCTGTATGACACCTCGGGAGCGCAAGATGTGTGTATCAACGAATTTCTGGTCCTTCATGGCTACTATCAACCAGCCGGTCAAGGGTATGGAAACGGTCACGTGTCTGTAGTCATAGTTACACCGCCTAGGGAGCATTCAAGTTTATTTGAAGTATATAGGCAGACCTATAGATCTTGGTACAATATCGAATCGAATTCACATTTTCGCAGCAAGTTTTTTTTCTACCAAAATCCTATGTAAACGTCAAAGTTGATATGATTGAAATACGCGTAGCCACCTTCATGGTTGCAAATTTTTATTATTGGACAAATTTGCACTCGAGCCTAAGTGTCAGGAAATCAAACGTCATAGTGGTCAAAATAAGTTTTCAGTATGTGCGGTTTCACTTAAAGACTGCCAAGTACAATGTATTTATTTTTATGCCTTCATTGAACTCAGCAACTCAGCAAAAAATGGCCAATCAAAACTCTTGTTTTTCACTGTGGTTGATGTCATTGTTAAATTGATTGGTGTATTATCGAAACATCAAAGGGACTTTGAGTAAGTCTATGTTTCCCAGATCAATCTGAGTTTATACTTTTAGGTTTTGGGGATGGCTAATACTTTACGTTTCAGTTATGTAAAAGTGAAAGAATACAGAAAGACAGAAAATGTAAGGACCACAATGAGAAAGAGTAAAAGAAAGCCTAGCACTATCCGAATGCTGGCGTGCTCATTTAAGGGTTCTTGCAGCGTGGTCAAGAGTCGACAAGAAATGGAGGCAGACATTATGAGCACAGCTGCGAGTCAAGAACAACCAGAGGCGCCTCAGCAGGAGGACACTGCTGATAGTATAACAGTAGAGGAAGAGAGAGTGGAAGCAGGGGAAGAAGAACAAGGTGTGATTTACAGTTCAGCAGCAGAGGAGGCATCGAGCTCTGTTTCTCCTGTGGCGAATCCCGATTTCCAGTACAAGCTGGCCGTCTTACCAGACGGCAGACGTTTTCAAGCTGGTATCACTTTTGTGGACTCACAGGGCTACATATACGCCCAGGAGGTGAAGCAAGGTAAAACTGTTTTGTTGTTTTAAGCTGAAAGAAAGACCTTCATTCGATTCCCCCCCCCCCCCCCCCACAGAGGTAATTATTGCCCATTCCTTCTATCCCCCCCCCCCCCCTTTCCATCTCCATTCCTTGAACCGGAGGTCACAAAATGATGCAGGTCCAACAATTCCTTAGTTCCACTCCTTTGTTCTTGTTTTTTTTATTCTTCTTCTGTAACGCGTTCTATATATCCTGACTTAACCACTTTCTTAGTCTGAAGAACAGATGTTATTTGGGGCGCTGCAGTTGGTTCTAGTGCACGTGCGCTACGCGCGAGACACGCATGACGAGGTCAACTTGATGGCGACGTTACGTCCGCTACTCCCTGTCATCACTGATTGGTTGTTTACTGAATCTGCTGTGTACAGGTGACCGTACATTGATCGATATTATGAGTGCGTTGTTACAGAGGTACGGTAAAGGCGATGACACCAGTGGTGCCCCATCTGACGCATCTGTAGTGCCTCCATGTCTCCCATGCTGTGCACAGTATAAAGAGGATGGCATGTGGTACAGGGCTAAAGTACTGAAACACTGTGACGACGACAAGGCAGAGGTACACCTGGGATCTGTTTGTGGTTTATGTTTGTTTGGTTAGACTCCCGACGATAACTTTTTTGTCAGTTGACTAACCGTAACGCCTGGTTTCTTTAGCAAGTAAAGCAAGAAGGAAACTGTTTTTTCCTTCAGGAAAGAAACAGAATACATTCAACTCTCTCTTAATCGATCACAGTTAGTGTCGGAAAAAGTGGTCGCTAACCACTGATAACCATTGAATAATAGGGAGCTTAAGCAAGAACGACGACGACGCTGAGGACGGCACGTTCGAAAAAATGGATTTGTTTTTCTCCTGTACCAATGGCGTCAGGCCTGTTTCATTTTCTTTCCGTAACTTTTCAAACCGCCGATTTTTCCAACCTAACCCGTTCACAGCACATTACAAATTTTTCTTGGCGATTTTGTCGTTGTGCACTCGGGTCTTCCAGAAAACCTGAAAAATGGCCATTTCACGTTGTTGTTTTGCAGAGGACGGCAAAGAAATCTACCAGACTGTATTTTGCTCGTGCAATTTCATTGTTTCGTTTATCAACGCTATTGTGTGGTGCCGTTGTAGTGGACGTCGTCGTCATGTTTTTCTTAAGGTCCCTATTGTACACAGTGGCCGCCCAAGAGAGAGACGTTTTGAAACAGTGTCTGACTGAGAAGCAAAACGGTTCTTTATAAGTTGGTTGCTTAGGAGAAGTGTTTGTTTAATAACGTGGTCGTTAAGAGAAAGTTAACTGTACTTGGAATCAAACCTCACATTAACCCTCACAGAAATCAACATTGGCAAGGACTGCCAGTACTCTGTATTCTGTGGTCCACATGACTTGATGGAGAGTACAAAGTCAAAGACAACTACTGTAACAACATACAGTACAAAGAGAGGATTATGATAATGATGATAATGATAATGACGATAACGATAATGATCATGATAATAATAGTAGTAAAAATGATGGTATTGTTTGTTTTGTTTACGCAGGTTAATTACATTGATTTTGGAAACTCTGAAGTGGTGGCTCTCTCAGCTCTGCGACAGGAAATGCCGTTTATGGAAGTACCTCAACAGTGCGTGCAACTTGTGTTACATGGAGTAGAGCCAGTAAGCATTTTTACACTGCAATCGATCAGGACCCTTACTTATCACTCAGCTGAAGTGTGCGCTGTGGTTCTAACTTATTCAACGGTGAATCAAACCATGCAGTGTGACCATTCGTTGTAAAGCTACTGAACAGTACTGTACTGTGGTACTATTTGTTTTACTATACAGTGTGGATCAAACCATGCAGTGTGACCATTCGTTGTAAAGCTACTGAACAGTACTGTACTGTGGTACTATTTGTTTTACTATACAGTGTGGATCAAACCATGCAGTGTGACCATTCTTTGTAAAGCTACTGAACAGTACTGTACTGTGGTACTGTTTGTTTTACTATACAGTGTGGATCAAACCATGCCGTGTGACCATTCTTTGTAAAGCTACTGAACAGTACTGTACTGTGGTACTATTTGTTTTACTATACAGTGTGGATCAAACCATGCAGTGTGACCATTCTTTGTAAAGCTACTGAACAGTACTGTACTGTGGTACTGTTTGTTTTACTATACAGTGTGGATCAAACCATGCAGTGTGACCATTCTTTGTAAAGCTACTGAACAGTACTGTACTGTGGTACTGTTTGTTTTACTATACAGTGTGGATCAAACCATGCAGTGTGACCATTCTTTGTAAAGCTACTGAACAGTACTGTACTGTGGTACTGTTTGTTTTACTATACAGTGTGGATCAAACCATGCAGTGTGACCATTCTTTGTAAAGCTACTGAACAGTACTGTACTGTGGTACTGTTTGTTTTACTATACAGTGTGGATCAAACCATGCAGTGTGACCATTCTTTATAAAGCTACTGAACAGTACTGTACTGTGGTACTGTTTGTTTTACTATACAGTGTGGATCAAACCATGCAGTGTGACCATTCTTTGTAAAGCTACTGAACAGTACTGTACTGTGGTACTGTTTGTTTTACTATACAGTGTGGATCAAACCATGCAGTGTGACCATTCTTTATAAAGCTACTGAACAGTACTGTACTGTGGTACTGTTTGTTTTACTATACAGTGTGGATCAAACCATGCCGTGTGACCATTCGTTGTAAAGCTACTGAACAGTACTGTACTGTGGTTTTGTTTGTTTTACTATACAGTGTGGATCAAACCATGCCGTGTGACCATTCTTTTTAAAGCTACTGAACAGTACTGTACTGTGGTACTGTTTGTTTTGCTATACAGTGTGGTTCTAACTTATTCAACGGTGAATCAAACCATGCAGTGTGACCATTCGTTGTAAAGCTACTGAACAGTACTGTACTGTGGTTCTGTTTGTTTTACTATACAGTGTGGATCAAACCATGCCGTGTGACCATTCTTTGTAAAGCTACTGAACAGTACTGTACTGTGGTACTGTTTGTTTTGCTATACAGTGTGGTTCTAACTTATTCAACGGTGAATCAAACCATGCAGTGTGACCATTCGTTGTAAAGCTACGGAACAGTACGGTACTGTGGTACTGTTTGTTTTACTATACAGTGTGGATCAAACCATGCCGTGTGACCATTCTTTGTAAAGCTACTGACCAGTACGGTACTGTGGTACTGTTTGTTTTACTATACAGTGTGGATCAAACCATGCCGTGTGACCATTCTTTGTAAAGTTACTGAACAGTACTGTACTGTGGTACTGTTTGTTTTACTATACAGTGTGGTTTTTAATTTTTTTATCTGTGGATTAAACCATGCAGTGTGACCATTCTTTATAAAGGTACTGAACAGTACTGTACTGTGGTACTGTTTGTTTTTCTATTAAGTGTGGTTCTAACTTTTTCATCTGTGGATCAAATCATGCAAAACGATCATTCGTTGGAAGGCTTCTGAACATTACTTGACTATAATACTGTTTGTTTTGGTATACCGTGTAGTTCTAACTTTTTCATCTTTGGACTAAACAATGAAGTGTGAGCATTCTCTTGAAAGCTACTGAAACAATGCTGTACCGTGATACTTAAACCTTGTGAATAGTTAACATAGGTTCAGGAGTTTTCTTCTATCATGCCCCAGTCATATAAATCATGGAATTTCAAGTTCCTCCGTAAGGAGTCAAACGTAGAACCTTCCAATATGTTTTTCTTGCGCTGTAAAAGAGGTGTTATGCAAGGACTGGTACAGTTAATCTGTATAGTTTTAATTTGTTTCTGTGTCTTTTTAGAAAACAAAAGACGGTCATTGGCCTCCTAAGGCCATTGCTGTGTTAACTCAGCTGATTGTGGGTCAAGACTGTATTGCTTACATCAAGGTAAGTAACCCACACGTAGCTGTTGTAATAATTATGTTATTATACTTGTGTATCATTTCCTTAGCCTCGGCAGTAGCAGTAGCACCAAGGGTAGTGGGGCTGAGCAAATGAGTGAAACAAACAATTTAAAAGAAATTTCACAAAGTTAGGAATCCCAGCTGGTTGGAGGCGAACCACGTGACCATTTAAAAACGTGTCGATGGGGGGACTTGAACTCGGTTTCCCCGGATTTCAAGCCGAGTAGTTTAACCTCTCCTATTATAATTGTAGTTTGAGTGCATAGAATAAATCATACATAGTTGCATTGCGGTTGGGTCCGCAGTTGGAGATATGTTCTTTGCAGTATTTCTGCAACTTTAAGCAATTGCGGTTTAGGCTGGAAATAGAACAGGCGGTAAGGGGATTCGACCCCGAGAGCTGACTAGCGATACGGTGGCTGCGAATGGGCAAGTTGAAGTTCGATTTCAGTTTAAAACTTTGCTCACTCTTCGCATCAAAAAAAGTCACGGTAGCTCTCTCTCCTCCAATAAAAATGCTCTGAAAGAGAACCTCTCTTGCTATTGGCTATATCGTTCTATGACGTGACGGGGTAACAACTATTACGGAGGTCTCACCCAACTTGCTACAGACGCCTGTATCTGAGCGTCTTTAAAATTGCGTTAATACTGGGAAGGCCATGTCTTTTTATTAATTTCGTCTGTGCTCCTCTTTGATCCCTTGTACCGCTGACCGTCTTGTTCGTCTCAGGGCGACAAGTTGCCTGGTTACCCTCTGGTAGTGGGTCTTAGTCTCCAAGATGGCTCGGATGTAGCACAGACTTTACTAAGCAAGGGCCTGGTACAGAAATCACCGACTTCGCGAAATGAGGAAGAACCAGCAAAGCTTTTTCCCAAAAAAATGAAGCCTGCCAAGAACAATCAAAAACAATCTGTGCGCTCTATTACAGAGATCAGGTAAAAAATGTGATAAAAGTAATTTATTTTTGTGTTTGACTACTCATCATAAACCAATTGCTGTGTCCAAACAAGCAGTTTGGTACTACAGTTTATTGTGGGATATCAGGTGTTCGTTACCAGGAGCCTTCCTCTCTGTTGGGTGGCGTCCTCAGCAAAATAGCAAACGAGGCTATTTTTAGAACTCTTTTTTTTCCCACGAATCTCTCTTTCAGACAGGAAGACTTTGAAACCTTTGAGGAAAGTCCAAAAATTTCGCCAACGCAGAAAAGCTCGCAGTTTGATTGGTCTGTGTAATCATTCTTTTGTTAAGATTGCCGCGAAACAGTAGTTAGAACTAGCAGAAGTGCGTTGGGATTTTCGGTTTGACGGTTTTGGCCATTTTTAGGTGGGTTTTTGTCACGTTCGGTTTGCTGTTTTTGCGTATTTTAGCATTTCGTTTTCGATTTTCGGCAAAACTACAAACAGGTTTTGGGATTTGGTGTCCGACTGGTGACTAGTTGTTGCAAGTTTCAATCGAATCATATTCACGTCTAGGTTCTTAAAACTCTAGTCCGGAATTCTAGATTTTCGATGGTGGTTTTCAGAGCTATAGGATAGCTTTTCGCGAGTGCGAAATCTCCCTAATCTCATTGCGATTCACTGTAGGAATTTTCTTAATTTTAATGTCCACTTAATAGAGGTGTCCGTTGAATACAAGTTTTTTTTTCAGTAAATATGGGGAAAAAAGAATTGGACTGAGGCTGCTGTCAGCTTAATAGAGGGTGTCCGCTTAATACAGGTTTGACTGTAGTCCCCAATGCCCCCCCCCCCCCCCCCCACTTAATTAACACCATCTGCTACGGGAAGACGAAAGGCCTTACGGTAAAGATGAACGTGCCTGGTTATGGGTTCACGGTGATATTTAGTTACTTCTTGCTGGTCCACGGACATGTTTGCGTTTGCAAAAGGGCCTCATTATCATTAATCACTTTACAAACCGACCAGAGCATGATGTTGATGCCAACGTGGTGTAGTTAGCCATCTGTGTTTCCATGCAAAGGATTTTAGTGTTGCCCATAACTCAAGTTAGTAACTACGTGAATTAAGTTGTCATGGTCTAACCTGTTAGAGACTTAATTAATGATAATAATACGAAGTCTGTACCAACGGACCGGACGATGGTGTCCAATACAATACCAAGTTTCTAGCACTTGAGAACTAAGTAAAGGCACACACGGGTTGTGAGGGCTACACGACTGGCGCTTATCCCGATTTCAGCAGCATGAAGTACCTGGGTGTATTCACCCGGATACTTCCCCCTAGGTGAGATGCTAGTCCACCACAGGGCTACCCCCAGGGTCATGTCCCCGGTACCCATTTATACACCTGGGAGGAGAGAGACAGTCTGAAGTCAAGTGCCATCACCAGGGCTCGAACCGTGCAGCTCCTGATTGGAAGTCAAACCCCCCTACTACCATGTCTCCACATAGCTTGTACTTACTTGTCCGCTGTTTTAACCGAACTTCCTTCATATTTCAGACAGGAGGCACAAAAAATCAGCTCACATGAAGCCAAATGTGTACTGGGTCAAACTGAATTACCCGAGGATGGCATACGGTTTGACGTCACCATAACCCACATTGAACAACCCGACTGTCTGTATTTCCAGCGGGTACCCCCTACAGGCATGGACGTGGAGTTGTCGGATGATCCCGACCCCACTCTGGAGCGTGCAGGCGATGAGCTGAGAAGACTGGAAGAGATGATGGCCAAGATTAACGCACCTGAATTTTTCAAAAATTTCTCTCCTTTGTCGGCTGCAACCGAAGGTGAGATGCGTCTTTTCGGATTTTGCCGAAAACGTCCGGACACAATCCGTCGGGTCTATTCTTTTGCGCTTGATTGGTCTATAATTTTATTAGAATACAAACCCTCCTGCCCTCTTAGATTAGAAGTAAATGTAAGAGATCCCCCACGGTTTTTTGGAAGACATATATATGATCCATGAATATCTTTTATTTGCGCTTGCTTGGCTGTCACGAGGTTTGGTATATCTAAATAAGGTCATATGAATGTGAAGTTATGGAAATGTTATATTTGTGAATTGCGGAAGAGAGATTTAATCAGTGAATGATCGTCGCAGTTATGTACGCCACTTAAGCCGTTGCAAAGATGAGGCCTGAAAAATAATCAGGGTCAATCGTGGACCGTACTCCTTTATTACCGAACCCATAACGAGTGCGTGACGCTTACAAGCGTGGTTGCACCAGAAATTTACTTTTATTTTTAAGCGAGGCCATTCCAAGTTAACTTGCACGCTGGACTGGTTTGCACGTCAAAAACGTACACCACCATTCGATAGACTCCTATTTAGATTAGTAGTAGAGCAGTGGGGTCTGTTTAGTGTCAGTGTCTTGTGGCGGTCAGTGCTTTAATACTTGTGTGGTTGGTAGGTATGCTGTGCTGTGCGCAGTACACAGAGGATGACATGTGGTACAGGGCTCGAGTGACCGCGGTACAGAGTCAAAAACCACTACAAGTGCAAGTACTGTACGTGGACTATGGCACCACTGAACTCATCAGCGCTGAAAGGTAGATGGTCTTTCACTTTATTACAGTGTTAAAAGTGAAAAAAAAGTAAGCAAAACAATGCAATGTCATTTGCTGGAAACCAACTGAACATTACTCTACTGTGCTACTGTTTGTTTCACTCTTCAGTATGATTCTAACTTTTTTTGTGTCTGGTGGTCAAACCATGAAGTGTGACCATTCTTTTGATGTCTACTTAAACCTAACAATACAGTGGCAATGTTTGTGTAACTGTACGTGGCTCTAATTTTGAATCAAACTATGCAGTGTCATCATTCTTTGGAAAGCTTCTGAATAGTACTGTACTTTTGAACTTCTTTTCTGTCACAATACAGTGTATTTTAACCTTTTTCTTCTGTCGATCAAGCCGTGCAGTATGACCATCGTTTTGAGTGCGCTCTAACAAAAGAGCCTATTCACTCGCATGATTAACGGAAACAAAAGAATATGTTTGCATAAGAATAGAATTTAATTCCCGGGGGGATCAGTTTGGGAAACCAACATGGCAGCCTTTTTTTGTTTGGGGACACCAACATGGCTGCTGTGACGTCATGTGCTAGCTAACTGTACTTCCCAACCAAAATTTTGAAAAGCGTCGTTTGGAATGGTATTTTACAGTATTGTGCGTTTTTTTTGGCCATATAGTCTGTTTCTAACTTTTCCGTGTTAGGGGAAATCAGTACGGCCATTCTTTTATATGTTAGTTCTTAAAGTAAATTTTGGAAAAAGGTTTCAAGGTTTTTCCTTAATTATTCAGCTTTGGTGTTATGGCACAGGTTGCGGGGTTTTCCCTCGGAGCTGCTCGACTTGCCGATCCAGTCCACTAGCTGTTTCCTTGCTGACATCAATCCGCCCGACGATTGTGAGGGACCAATGATGGACAATCAACAGTGGCCTGTGGCTACTATGGAAACGCTTATCAAATTAGTAGCTGGAAAGAAACTTGTTGCTAAAACCATGGTTGGTGGTCGTTTCTATATTGTTGTCATCATTTTCTCATTTTCCTTGTGGTAAACTGACTCCGCTTGCCATTTGCAAATTTCAAGTCCCTTTCCTTGAATCCGTAACAAAATTCCAGTTTTCGGGGTTCCTCCTTTTCTCCCCCAGTCCCCTCCCCCAGCCCCCTCCTTCTTGCCTTGTTTGTATCTTGCTATTCCAAATATCATGGCTAACGCTCAGTGGGAATTCCAGGAAGAGACTTGTAGCACTAAAATTTGCGCTTATAATAATTCTCTTTTCCCCTATTTGTTATCCTGTAGTTTCGTGAACCTCCTGTCAGTCTTCTGATATATGATCATCGCAAGAGGGAAGACGGCTGTATTGAGGAGGTCTCTATTGGACTGCTATTGGCCCAGAAAGGTCTCGCTAAATCCCACGATCCCGAGGCGATGAAGCCCCAGGAATCAGTTATGGATGATGACCTAGATTCTGACAAGATATTTGAATTTCGCGAGTCGGAGATAAACTATGCATCATTTACTTCTGAAGCCCATTCGGAGTCTAAAGACAGTTTATCTTCTAATGCGTTGTTGGAAAAGATCCTTGCACCCAAAGTTGGCTTTAGTGCTCCTAAACAGGCGCTTTTGAGTCCAGCTACGTTCACAGGGAAGACTGAGGAGGAGAAAACAGACAAGGGCTGTCAACCACCACAAGGGCATCAAACAAAACCCTCTCCGCTGATCAACCAATCAGATACTCAGGACCAGATTTCAGCTGGGAACATTACGTCAAGTCACTTGATAGATACGCCACCCGAGGTTACCGATGTGAATGGCACAGAAGTCAATAAAGACTCGGTAGAATCTTCGGTTTGATCCGTACAACGACGATCAGCGATGTCAACCACATGCTTATAGCTCTCCGAAAGAAGGCTTTGAGAAGCGTTCTAGGATTTGATCAATATTTTATCAAGATAATCCTGGAATTTAGGACTGAATTGTTCTGTTACCGTTTTGTGCCGGAATTCATCGTGGGGTTTCACCTGGGAACGTTTGCTCCAAGTCTAAAGAGCGGAAGTTTCATTTACTTTAATCGAGTCTTTTACCTCCTCTTGTGTTATAAAACTTTTTTACCGCTTCGACGACCACTTCTCTTCATCACCACATCGCGTTGTTTTGCCAGTAAACTTTGCTTGGGTCATAGTAGCGAAAGCATCGGTGATTAATTTTGTGGTATTAAGGTTGATCTGCCTTGTTTGGTTTTGCTAAATCGAGACATTTTTTACTCTCCCTCTTATCTTTGTAAAGAGATCTATTTGAGGTCTTCGAGAGTCATTTTGTAAAGGTTAAGTAAATAAATACTCTATGTATCAGTGTTATTCTGTTGAGACACAGATAACTATCCGAAAGTCATCCCAAAAAGCCTTGGAAAGAAATAGCCTCATTTAATCTCTCCTTATTGATAGACCAATATTTCTTCTAAATTCTATCGTTATAACCACAAACAGAGAAGATTATGGGAAACAAAACAAAGTTGGAATTTAACCAAGGTGTAAATCCGAGCTCCATTTTTACATGCAAGTCTTTCTGACAAAAGCAAAAGATCAATGATTAGATACTGTTTTGAGGTAAAGGCCTACGCATTAACTTTTGTAAAGATAGCTTAGACGACACATTTGAATTTTGGAGATTGCAGAAAGGTAAGTAGTATAGGTGGCTTTTAGGGGCCGCAACCAATCGGGAGCCGAGAAAGACAATAGGCTATTGTTTGGAGAACAAAGGATGCTATGATGATCTCGTCGGAAGCCATTTAGGAGCTGGCATGGTGATGACGTTAGCCTACATCAGTATAGGCCCATTTATCTCGCTTTCATGCTTGGAATTTTAAGGAGATGCATCCATCTGTGAGCAATTCGACTTCGTCTGGCAGGGATGTCACGCGGCCTCCTCTTTCTCCTCCTCTTCCTCTTTCTCCTGCTCCTCCTCTATCTCCTACTTCTTCTCTTCCTCCTCTTTTTCCTCGTCCTCCTCCTCTTCCCCGTCCTCCTTCTCTTCCTCCTCCTCCTTCTCTTCCTCCTCCTCCTTCTCTTCCTCCTCCTCCTCCTCCTCTTCCCCGTCCTCCTTCTTTTCCTCCTCCTTCTCTTCCTCCTCCGCTTTCTCCCCCTCCTCCCTTTTCTCCTCCTCCTCCGCCTCCTCCTACTCCTCCTCTTTCTTTTCCTTCTTTTCCTCCTTCCCCTCCTCCTCCTTCATCTTCTCTTTTTCTTCCTCCTCCTCCTCCTCCTCCTCCTCTTTCTTTAAAAGACTTATTAAGCATCCTTTTCAACCATATTGTAATCAAATGGTGTAAAATCGTTGTCGAACAAAACATATTCAACTCATCTATCAACAAGCTTAGTCATGTCTACCAGTGCCGAGAAATCCAGAGAAAAGGTGAAGAAATGGAGGAAAAAAAATCCCGAACTATGCATTGGAGAATAACATCAAAGGAATTTCAAACAAACTTTTTGCACTTAAAATAAAGATCTAACTAAATTTCCAAACACTGCAAAGCGTATCACTCTGATATACATTTACAGCGCGAATTGTAAGCAGTTTTCAACGGAAATAAAATCGGTTACATTAATCATAACCCTTACTTCTTGGTGAAAAGAGAATTACATGTTGCGGAATGATTTCCGCACAGGTCCCTACGCGATTATGCATTCTGTAACCATACTATTTCGTTCTTCGAACACAAGAAATATTTGCACGTGCATTACAGCAGACAAGACAGCTTCAGCATGCATAATGAAGTAGGGACCTGTGCGGAAATCATTCCCATGTTTCTTTCTTATTTCTTCATCCAACATGAGAATAAAGAGTTAAAGAAAAAAAATTCAATTGAAATACGTCAAGTGAAAACGAATTGCTAATGACAGTTTGTAAGTACACTGTAAGTATTTTATCGCCTTTTATAATTTGGGATGCCATGAAAATCCGTGAGACCGATCCCAGATTCCTCTGTCGAGACTGGTGGGCTGTTTTCCAACATGGCTGACTCATTTGTGTGGGGCCCGCCATCTTGAATACTTAATTCGGGTCCTGAATGATTGAAAAATACCTCCGCCATTCTGGATTTAGAAAACAATAGAACCCCATTGTTCTTGTTGGTGACGTGGTACAAATCCTGGCTCCTGATTGGTTACTGAAAAATACCTTCGCCATCTTGGATTTAGAAAACAATAGCATCCATTGTTCCTCAAACAATAGCCTATATTCTTTCTCGGCTCCTGATTGGTTACGGCCCCTATCAGCCACCTACACTACTAAGGTAGGGGCTTTCATCATCATCATCTTCTTCACTCGTATCATCCGTGTGATAATCTTCAAGAAGCAGGATGCAGTACACCCTGTTCCTAACTTCTGGCTCAAGATTGGTGAGCATCCTGCTTCCTGCCGCATTGCTAAAATAGTTTGCTTGCAGTAGGTAAGCGATTAGTTTTGCATCCCGTCTAAACAGCATTGTTGCCACAGCTTCAACGTTTATGCACGCTTCAGGGATTGTCAGGGAAAGGGGATAAAGAAGACAATTTGGAAGCTCTGAGAAATTTAGATGGGATGTGTGCAAAACAGCTTTCTTTATAGATTTGTAAATATTCACTTGTCAAGTGAAATGTAACAGTTAATATGACATCAAGATGCATGTAGTGGCATTTGAACGTATTAATCTGTAAAATACCAGATGTAACTTTTTTTCGAGGTGGCCAAGGGGGGGTCATCCCAAAAAAATCCTTTTGAAGGGGGGCCATGTGAAAAAATTGGCAAGCTGAGGGGGGGTCACTCAATTTCCCACTGACACTCCCCCAAATCCCACCAGCCCCCCCCCTCCTATCCCTTAAAAAATGAACGGTCATTTATTCATTCATCGATCCCGAAATATTCCCCGCTTTTTTAGCGCTGACCTTGCATCAATCCACAAATAATTCTTAGAATGACAGCTGAAACTGGGAATTTTGGAATGTGAAAAAATAAACTTAATGAGTTTTAAGGTACAGTCTCGTTATAACGAACAAAACAATCAATGCTGTAAATAGCAATTATCCTGTGCATATACTATGTAATGCGTGTCTATTGAAATTGGACTCTTTTCACAAGTGTAAAATTGGTAAATGAAGATGGGCCTCTTGATTCTAATGTGAATGCAAAGCGGTGAGAAGGATATCAAGGTAAGTTCAACAATGAAAAATCGAATTGCTCCGTTAATACTATCATTGACAAGGTCTGGCATATTCTGTTTTGCTATTTTCTTAAAAGTTGTTTTCGTGGTAGCGGAAGACGTCGGGTGAAATAATAAAAAAAATCATTTAAAAGTTTTTTAAAAAAGTACATTTATGACGGATAGAAGGTTATGATAGGAGTTTTCAAGTCTAGCAGAAATAAAGAAACTTTCTTAAACCACATAGCTGGCCTCCCTTTTTCCCAGTTAACCCTTTAAGCCCCGAGGGGTCTCCCTGTGATGAGTAAAATCGTCGGGCGTTAGCCAGAGTAAAATCTGTAAAGACACTATCGGGGCTTAAAGGGTTAACGTATTAGACATTCCGGCAGGCATATTTTGGGCAAGAACGTCATGCTAGCCCACATATAAGGCACTATTATCTCAAAGTTGGCAAGGACCTCATGTATATACACACCACGAGTCCCCAATATCCATTATTTAGTCATTCATATTCATTTACTTTCATCTATAACCATTTACTTGTATCCGTTAATCGTTACGCGTTTCAATCTACTTTCATTTAAGTCCATTTACTATCAATCATGTTCATCTACCCTAATTCACGTTCATTTACCTTAATATGCATCCATATAACTTAATTCACCTTCATCTTCCTTCATATTCCTTCATCTAACTTCATCTACGTTCATTTACCATCATCTACATACATCTACCTTCATTTACCCTCATCTACCTTCATTTACTTTTATCTACCTTCATTAAAGTTCATCTACCTTCATCTACCTCCATCTGTCTTCATCTACCTTCATCTACCTCCATTTACCTTCATCTACCTTCATTTACGTTCATCTACCTTCATCTACCTCCATCTGTCTTCATCTACCTTAATCTACCTCCATTTACCTTCATCTACGTTCATTTACCATCATCTACCTTCATCTACTTTCATTTGCCTTCATCTACCTTCATTTACCTTCATCTACCTTCATTTACGTTCATCTACCTTCATCTACCTCCATCTGTCTTCATCTACCTTCATCTACCTCCATCTGTCTTCATTTACCTTCATCTACCTTCATTTACATTCATCTACCCTCATTTACGTTCATCTAACTTCATTTCACTTCATCTCCCTTAATCTACCCTCATCTACCTTCATTTACCTCCATTTACCTTCATCTACCTTCATTTACGTTCATGTACCTTCATCTACCTTCATCTACCTCCATCTGTCTTTATTTACCTTAATCTACCTCCATTTACCTTCATCTACGTTCATTTACAATCATCTACCTTCATCTACTTTAATTTACGTTCATCTACCTTCATCTGTCTTCATTTACCTTCATCTACCTTCATCTGTCTTCATTTACCTTCATCTGCCTCCATTTACCTTCATCTACGTTCATTTACCATCATATACCTTCATTTACCTTCATCTACATTCACTTACGTTCATCTAACTTCATTTACCTTCATCTAACTTCATCTACCGTCATTTACCTTCATCTACATTCATTTACGTTCATCTAACTTCATTTCACTTCATCTCCCTTAATCTACCCTCATCTACCTTCATTTACCGCCATTTACCTTCATCTACCTTCATTTACGTTCATCTACCTTCATCTGCCTTCATCTACTTTCATCTACTTTCATCTACTTTCATCTACATTCATCTACCTTCATCTACCTCCATTTACCTTCATCTACCTTCATTTACTTTCATCTACCTTCATCTACCTCCATCTGTCTTCATCTACCTTCGTCTACCTCCATTTACGTTCATCTTCCTCCATTTACCTTCATTTACCTCCATCTACCTTCATTAACCTTCATCTATCGTGATTTAACGTCATCTGCCTCCATATAGCTTTATATAACTTCATCTACCTTCATTTACTATCAACTACCTTTATCTATCTTCATCTGCCTTCGCTGCTTTTCTTGTGAGGGTACCTCAGCTAGTTCTGTTAGACGCTGCAGGTTTGAGCTGTTGTGGGTGAGGACCTGCCCACTTGAAGTTGGCCTCAAAGCTGTCCTGGTATCTGTTCTTGGGGCGACCTTGCTTTCGGCTACCAGAAGCTAACTCCCCCTAAAACAGTTGCCGAGGGATTCTGGACTCCTCCATGCGGATGACGTGGCCAGACCATCGACGTTGAGGTTGGAGGATCTTGATTTCGATGCTTGTAGTGTCTGCTATGCCCTGGACTTCTTGATTGGAAATGCGATCCTGTCAGCGTGTCTCCCTGATTGCTTCTAGGGTGCTTGTGTGGAACCGTTCCAGCTTCTTGATATTCCTGCTTGAGAGGATCCACGTTTCACAGCCGTAGAGCAGTGACGGGGGAACTACTAAGTTGTGCACCTTCAGCTTGGTTGAAAGGCAAACGTCCTTGTCCTGGAACACCTAGTTGCGGAGTTTGCCCAGTGCCTGGCTGGCTTTCTGTATCCGAGCTGCGATCTCTTTGTCCAGAGTGTCATCGTTGGAGATGGTGCTACCAAAGTACTTGAACGTGTCGATGCCCTTGATCCGGCTGTGGCGATGCATGGCGACTGGGAGGAACTGTCTGGTGCGGGCTGAAGAAGAACTTTTGTATTGCCGAGGCTGATTGTCAGGCCAAACATCTTGGATGCTTCGGAGAATTTGTCCACAATTGCCTGTAGATTGAAGATTTTCTTGGTAGGCCAACAGTGCGCAGTCATCAGCAAACAGGGCTTCAAGTATGAGCCTCTCCATTGTCTTCGTCTTAGCAGTGAGATATCGCAGATCTGACAGTGACCCGTCCAGGCGGTATTTGATGTAGACACCAAGATCAAAGTCACGCGTAGAATGAAGAAGTACTTGGGTAAAGAACAGGTTGAACAGAACAGAACGGGAGAAAGCACGCAGTCTTATTTTACTCCGAGGGGGTACTCCCATATATGGGCTTTATAGGTATGTGCCGCGGGATAGGGTATGGTTTTTGAGGTTCTTGATCCTTAAATAGGGTATCATTTTTGTACATATTGGCACAGTGTTCCCGGTGTGATCCTTAGATAGGGTGCCTAAATTGTATCAGGCAGTCTACCATACTTCGCTCCTGACTTTGCTTAATGCTAACGTCCAGTAATCTTACAGAAACGAAATAAGGCAACCTCGTTCCCAGGGCTTTTCCCTAGAAAGAAAAATGGCGGACGCTGGGTGGTATTGTGAGACAAAAGGAAGAATTCTATTGTGCCGACTTTCTCTCTTCGAATTTCACTTCTGAGAATACTTTGTTTACCAGATTATCTGGATAACGTCTCGCGTGAAGGCGTGATCTGAATGCTCCAATATTCTGTTCAAAAGTATTTTTTGAAGAGTCAGTTGAAGCAGCCTAAGTGCTTCGCTTTTGATGAAACCTTTACTGACCCCTGATGGGTGGCAGGAAGCGAAATGTGTGTACTGAAATGTTTCTGTCGGCTTGTGGCGAGTTCGCACGTCAAGGATAGATCTTTGTCTATATCTATCGCACAACATTTGACAGGCTGTAGCTATCTCATCTGTGATAGCCAATGTCAAAGCTGCAAGCAATCTCGGGCAACGTTACTTTATAATATCTGCCTTAATAACTGCTGGTTGTGAGTTCACTTTACCAAAAGCACGACTCAAGCGACGGCTCTCGAATTCATTGCCGCAAAGACGGCAAATGGAATGTCGAATATGAATTTTTTTTGAGTCAACTGCTACATAAAATATGCGAAACACTAGATTTGCTGTGACACGTGGAGATATTCTCGCAACCTTCTCAAAAATATTTTATGACAAGTAGAATTTGAGAAAATTTCAGCAACCAATGAAAATGCAGAATTAACCGCAGGAATTCATGCAATAGTTTTTCAATGAATATTTAGATGAACACGTGACCAGCCGATGTTAGGGCCTTTACCCGTCCGCCATTTTTCTTTCTAGGGAAAAGCCCTGGGAACGAGGCTGGAAATAAGGTTGACCCGTTCAAGCTATGTTTAGTTTTTGTTTCTCCCTTGCATAGGGTCTCATTTTTCGTGTTTGAGCCTTAAACAGGGTATCAATTTTCGTTTGCTTCATCCTTAGATAGGGTCAGGGTTTAAGACCCTACGCGGCACACACCTATCCGAAATTCATGGGAGTACCCCCCTCCCTCGGGTCAAAACGGGTCTGCTATCGACAAAATCGCCTGCTACTCCCATGTTTACGCAGGCTGTAGTTCGTCGGCTTAGCTGCTTTTCCCTCACTAAATAAACAAAGGGAATAGAAACAATTTTTACCAAGGAAGCGTAGTATATAAATTCCCGCGGTATGTGACCTAATAAACATAAAGTTAACCAAAAATGCTGTTCACGGTTCGCAGTTTGTTTACTTGCAATTGTTTCAAAAGCAGCGTTTCTGCCGCGTTCGAAATCGCGAGATTGAAGAGAAGTACAAATAATTCTTAATTCGTCCATGAAAAAAAAAAACAAAAAACAAAATAAAGCTAATCGGCTTTTTCTGTTTTTTGTTTCTACGGTTATGATTTTTCCGGGTTTTAGTTTTCCGGTGCAACTTAAGTCTTTGGTCTTAGTTTTCCGGACACCCAACGGCGAACGTGAATGAATTCGAAGGCAGGTGAAGGTAAATGAAGATAGATGAAGATGAATGAACGTAAATGAAGGTATATGATGGCGAATAAAGGTATAGCTAAAGGTAAATGAACATGAATGAACATAAACGAAGAAAAATGAGACTAATTAACGTAAACGAAGGCAGATGAAGGTAAATGAAAGTACATGAACGTAAATGAAGGTAGATGAAGTTAAATAGAGGAAAATGAACGTGGATGAATGTAGATGAAGGTAAATGAAGTTAAATGAAGTTAAATGGAGGTAGATGGAGGTAGATGAAGGAAGATAAAGGTAGATGAAGGTCGAAAGAGGTAGATGAAGGTAGAAGGAGGTAGATGAAGGTAAACGAAGGTAGATGAAGGTATAAATGAAGGTATAAATGATGGTAGATGAACGTAAATGAAGGTAGATGAAGGTAAATAAAAGTAGATGAAGGTACATGATGGTAAATGAACGCAGATGGAGGTAGATGAAGGTAAATGGAGGTAGATGAAGGTAAATGAAGGTAGATGAATGTAGATGAAGGTAAGTGAAGTTAAATGAAGTTAAATGAAGGTAAATGAAAGTAGATGAATGCAGATGAAGGTAGATGAAGCTAAACGAAGGTAGATGAAGGTAAATGAAGGTAGATGAAGGTAAATGAGGTAAATGAAGGTAGATGAAGGTAGATGAAGGTAAATAAACGTAGATGAACGTAAATGAACGTAAATGCAGGTAGATGAAGGTAGATGAAGGTAAATGAACGTAGATGAACGTAAATGAACGTGAATGAAGGTAGATGAAGATAAATGATAGTAAATGAAGGTAGATGATTGTAGATGAAGGTAGATGAAGCTAAACGAAGGTAGATGAAGCTAAACGAAGGTAGATAAAGGTAAATGAAGGTAGATGAAGGTAGATGAGGTAAATGAAGGTAGATGAAGGTAGATGAAGGTGAATAAACGTAGATGAACGTAAATGAATGTAAATGAAGATAAATGAACGTAGATCGACGTAAATGAAGGTAGATGAAGCTAAATGAAAGTAAATGAAGATAAATGAACGTAGATGAACGTAAATGAACGTAAATGAAGGTAGATGAAGCTAAATGAAAGTAAATGAAGGTAGATGAACGTAGATGAATGTAGATGAAGGTAAATGAAGTTAAATGAAGTTAAATGGAGGCAGATGGAGGTAGATGAAGGAAGATAAAGGTAGATGAAGGTAGAAAGAGGTAGATGAAGGTAGAAGGAGGTAGATGAAGCTAAACGAAGGTAGATGAAGGTATAAATGAAGGTATAAATGAAGGTATAAATGATGGTAGATGAACGTAAATGAAGGTAGATGAAGGTAAATAAAAGTAGATGAAGGTACATGAAGGTAAATGAAAGTAAATGAAGGTAGATGAAGGTAAATGAAGGTAGATGGAGGTAGATGAAGGTAGATGGAGGTAGATGGAGGTAGATGAAGGTAAATGAAGGTAAATGAAGGTAGATGAAGATAGATGGAGGTAGATGAACGTAGAGGAACGTAAATGAACGTAAATAAAGGTAGATGAAGGTAAATGAAGGTAGATGAAGGTAAATTAAAGTAGATGAAGGTAGATGATGGTAAATGAACGTAGATGAAGGTAAATGGAGGTAGATTAAGGTAAAAGAAGACAGATGGAGGTAGATGAAGGTAGATGAGCGTAAATGAAGGTAGATGAAGGTAAATGGAGGTAGATGAAGGTAGATGAAGACAGATGGAGGTAGATGAAGGTAGATGAACGTTAATGAAGGTAGATGAAAGTAAATGAAGGTAGATGAGGGTAAATGAAGGTAGATGAAGATAGATGATGGTAAATGAACGTAAATGAAGGTAGATGAAGGTAAATGGAGGTAAATGAAGGTAGATGAACGTAAATGGAGGTAGACGAAGGTAGATGAAGACAGATGGAGGTAGATGAAGGTAGATGAAAGTAAATGAAGGTAGATGAAGGTAAATGAAGGTAGATGAAAGTAGATGAAGGTAGATGATGGTAAATGAACGTAGATGAAGGTAAATGGAGGTAGATGAAGGTAGATGAATGTAGATGAAAGTAGATGAAAGTAGATGAAAGTAGATGAAGGCAGATGAAGGTAGATGAACGTAAATGAAGGTAGATGAAGGTAAATGGCGGTAAATGAAGGTAGATGAGGGTAGATTAAGGGAGATGAAGTGAAATGAAGTTAGATGAACGTAAATGAATGTAGATGAAGGTAAATGAAGGTAGATGAAGGTAAATGAAAGTAGATGAAGGTAGATGAAGGTAAATGAACGTAGATGAAGGTAAATGGAGGTAGATGAAGGTAGATGAAGACAGATGGAGGTAGATGAAGGTAGATGAACGTTAATGAAGGTAGATGAAAGTAAATGAAGGTAGATGAGGGTAAATGAAGGTAGATGAAGATAGATGATGGTAAATGAACGTAAATGAAGGTAGATGAAGGTAAATGGAGGTAAATGAAGGTAGATGAACGTAAATGGAGGTAGACGAAGGTAGATGAAGACAGATGGAGGTAGATGAAGGTAGATGAAAGTAAATGAAGGTAGATGAAGGTAAATGAAGGTAGATGAAAGTAGATGAAGGTAGATGATGGTAAATGAACGTAGATGAAGGTAAATGGAGGTAGATGAAGGTAGATGAATGTAGATGAAAGTAGATGAAAGTAGATGAAAGTAGATGAAGGCAGATGAAGGTAGATGAACGTAAATGAAGGTAGATGAAGGTAAATGGCGGTAAATGAAGGTAGATGAGGGTAGATTAAGGGAGATGAAGTGAAATGAAGTTAGATGAACGTAAATGAATGTAGATGAAGGTAAATGAAGGTAGATGAAGGTAAATGAAAGTAGATGAAGGTAGATGAAGGTAAATGAACGTAGATGAAGGTAAATGGAGGTAGATGAAGGTAGATGAAGACAGATGGAGGTAGATGAAGGTAGATGAACGTTAATAAAGGTAGATGAAGGTAAATGGAGGTAGATGAAGGTAGATGAAGACAGATGGAGGTAGATGAAGGTAGATGAACGTTAATGAAGGTAGATAAAAGTAAATGAAGGTAGATGAGGGTAAATGAAGGTAGATGAAGGTAGATGATGGTAAATGAACGTAGATGAAGTTAGATGAAGGAATATGAAGGAAGATGAAGGTGAATTAAGTTATATGGATGCATATTAAGGTAAATGAACGTGAATTAGGGTAGATGAACATGATTGATAGTAAATGGACTTAAATGAAAGTAGATTGAAACGCGTAACGATTAACGGATACAAGTAAATGGTTATAGATGAAAGTAAATGAATATGAATGACTAAATAATGCATATTGGGGACTCGTGGTGTGTATATACATGAGGTCCTTGCCAACTCTAAGCTAATAGTGCCTTATATGTAGTCTACTGCAATGCTGCATTCTGGGTTAGCGAGCTCCATCAGGGCCCAGTCCCCCAACTATCACACATTATCCACTATGGCGGCTAACGATGGAGTTGTGTAAGTACAGTAAAGTTCATGGTTTCATAAGTGCTGTATGGAATTTACAAATGTTTTCGTCACATGAACGATTGATTTGGCGCCTCGCTTTCCTGTCATCCTTTCTTTCCTTTGTTGGGCAGGCGTCCGAAGACACATCGCGGAAAACGTGCCGTGGATCAGCGTTCTCCGAAAGTCGTGGAGAACACAAAAACAGCGCTGTTTATTCGAGGAGGCAGAACAAGTGAAATGGTGACACAAGCATTGAAAGACCTTGTGAGTAGCTGGGAAGTAAAAGATTATCATGTAAAAAGTACACCAAACAGTTATTCTTAGCTATTCATGCACCTTTAAATTTGTAACACGTGCTTGTATACGTCCGAATTTTAAGGCTTTGTATGGCAATTTTGGCGAAAGGTTCTAGGAGTCAGAAGTGGAGATGTAAATCCCTTATATTCTAAATTCTGCTTGTTCTTGGGGTGTTTTACTACCGTTAGTCGTTACAGAGTCTGAGCGACTGCAGTACGCAACAGTACCTCTTTTGACTAAATTGCTTTAAGTAGCGCTCCGGGTAGCCACGATAGCGAAAACAATAGGCCCGCGGCACAAGGAGCCGTTAGTAGCCAGGATGAAGAAACGTGTTAATTAAGTTAACATGAGCTTCTTCATTGGACAATTCGCTATTAGCGCGAAATTCAAACGATATTTCCAAAATTAAGCCATTTAAGTTCGATTGCAACACTGGAACTTTATAAAATTACTTCATTATATAAAGATACATGCACATGCAAAGTACGAAAAAAATCGTATGTGAGGAAAACCTTATTTGGAGATTGATGTCGCTGAACACAATAAATGTTTCTTGCTTTCATCAAAAATTTGACAGCTTCGTAAATTCGATACCCCCAAACTTGGGGTCGACTACCCGTGGTTCGTTTGCTGCACTGAGTTCGTTCTTTCAGAATGTAGATGTTCGTTCTAAATAGGAGCTCGTCTGTTGCCAATGATGTTGAACATCTTGACATCAGATAGGCCGAAAATCAATTTCTTCATCTGCCAATCACGGGAAGGTCTTGGCTAGAATGAAGTCCTCTTGTTGTTATAGTCTTTAGCAGAACAGTGAACTAAAAATTGTCATCTCGGAGCGAAGGCACACAATCGCTAAAAACAAAATCAAAGACGAAAAATAGCACAGTGACAATAAAAACAACGGAATAAGGAAAATAGAGAACACACATGTGCTTGTGTCTTTCGTTGACCTCAATTAGCGTTGTTTGCGTTTCACGTATTCGCCCACAATTACACAAGGTGAGATTTGTGAGCTACAAAACTGAAAGCTTGCCTCAAGCCCATTGCAATTGGCTTCAAATTCTGGTCTTGTTCGAAAATAAACAAAAAGCTTTCTCTTACGGGATTTGTTTTTCGCATCTGAAGAAAAGTTCAGGATAGCAGCTTCCTCGCGAGTGGACTGCATCAGATGTTTATCATCAATCTCTGTATGGTTCCCACTCGTCGTGACGCGACAACAACACAAAGCAGAAAAAGGCATCGAGAAATTCTCTCAGAGAATGTGATTGAAAAGTATCTACAACAATTTACAAATGAGATTTGTTATTTACAAACTTGAGCTCGACTAAATGTTTAAAATAACGTCAAATTTTAGCACGCAAAATGGCGCAGTCCCGGATGTAACATGAACTCTGGCCTTTGGGAGTAACGAAACTTGTGACGCCCACATACGATTTTTCTCCGAATTTGTATAACAATAGTTCGTGACCTAATCTTTCTATTTTCGTTATTTCCGAGGATGTAATCGGGCTATATCGTGGAGAAATTGTAAGAAAAGGAATTTTAACCAATTACAAGGCTGCATGTTAATTATTTGAGCCAATTATGAAGGTGCCGCAGCGGACATTCCTTGCATTCCAGTGCCGTTTGTGCTATCGTGCTTAGCCGGAGCGTTACTTAATCCGACAGTATATTAGTCTCCTCCGCAGCCGTTATTAGGATCGTCACGCAACGCTTTTCCCTCTAATAACGGCTGCGGAGGAGACCAACAGTATATGTTACATTCAACAGAGAAACAAAAGTGCACAACCAGCCCTATTATCAGCCATTTTTGGGGGAAACCACTGAAAAGATAGTGTAATGCGCTTTCCTGGCAGTGGTACCTTCTCATTGTTAGTTATACCATAGATAATTTTCGTTGCCAGGTTCATTCATTGTGCTTGAATAAATTTAATGGTCAAGTTTCAATGTTAATCATTTTTTTATTAATACTATGAAGAAAAGTTGCCTATTTATCTCCCGATTGTGGAACATTCAATACCTTTAGGTTTTTATTGACTTTTTTCGAAAACAATAGTATGGATACAATGTATGTACAAACTATTGGTTTTTATTGTGTTTTTTAGTGCTCACTAAAGAAGCCGAATGGTGTCATGTTTCAGAGGTTTGTGGCTACACTTGGTTTCATGTCAAAACAATTAAATAAATTTTAATTTCAATTATAGCTCGTTTAAGCCTCCAAATACAGCCACCTCTCATTCCTCCCTGCTAGAGTGAAAATGGAGAGCTATAGAGTGCCCTCTGGCCTTACACCCATGAAAGGAGCTATGAAAGGTAGCCGTACTCGCAGACTAATAGCATACCTGTCAACTGTCCTGATTTTCCTAGGAGTCTCATTGTTTTTCATCAAATCTCCCAGTCTCCTGGTAAGAGTACCAAATCTCCAGGGTAATACCTACAGTGGCCATTTTCAAAAAATTTTTATTTATTTCATTATTTTCGAGATTTCGAAAAGGAAAATAAAACAAGAAGTGGATTTAGTGTTCTAAATTGAGCTGTTCTTGATCGTAACACATAAAACAGAGCAATCAAATTGATATATGTATTTAATGAGTGTCGTAATTGGTCAGAAATTAACCTATCAAATTGCACAACAGATGCTAGAAAGTTGGCATAGTTTTCTCTTGCTGTCATCGGTCAAAGCAAAGATGGTCAGCTTGAATTTCGGTGCACTGCAAAAATAATTTTTAGTTGCCCTACCCTTGGGTTTCAATAGAGAGAAACACCTGCCAACTCTCCCAGTTTTCGCAGGAGTCTCCAGGTTTTTGTACTCCGGGGGTTGGCAGGTACATGTATGTAATAGCTCAGAACTTTCAATTGAACCTTGCTGTGAGTGGTATACTGATGCTTGCTTCCTTTCTGGCTTTCACTGCCTGTTACTCAACTTTTCTTATTTCGAGTAACAGCTGTCTATGATACCCACATAACGTAGGGCTGGTGCCTTCCCCAAATTTAATTGAAACCTTTGATAGCCTGAAGTGACTGGATGGGCTCTGGACTCATCAAAGTTATGATACAAACAGAAGTGCTGAGAGTTCATTTTGGATATATCATTAAAATGAATTGACCCATTGATGTAGGGCATGGGAAGAAGGCCATGGAGGATTCATGCAAATAGACACATTTATTACATCCATTTTGAAATCACAGGTGATCCTTGCAATTTGATTGGCCCATAGCAGTGTGATTTATTAATGAATTGCTCCATTTTTTGCTCTAAATTGCATCATTTTTAAAAGTCACTCTTTTACAAAAAGCAGGCTTCCGAAACAGATAAATAAGTAGTATTGACAAAAAACTGTGTGATTTCAAAATGGGTGGAATAAAATGGTAATTGAACTTCGTGTTGTGCAATTTTGGACTAAATCATACTTGTGATTTCAAATCGAACTCGCATTGTGCGCTCCTTTGATATTTGAAATCGTGCATATGATTTTAGATCAAATTGCACTCCACTCAGTTCAATTACCATTATAGATACCAACAAATGACAGCACGTAAATCGCTTAATACTGATGTTGACATTGTCTCAGGTTGTTGAAACTTCAGTCAATGTTATCAATAACAGTTTTCTTCAGAACTACTTACACTCAGATAATTAAACTCCACAAACAACTACTGAGACTCCACAAACAACTACTAAGACTCCCCAGGTTCAAACCATTTCCAATAGTACATTTAGAATATCTCTTTTGTTGGAATTTTCAAAGTGAGATATCATCTCTCTTTTTCTATCTCAAAGAGCCGGTGTGATCATTTTTACTGATGTACAGAGCAGTCCATTTGATTATAAAACACAGTATGCAACTCCAGAATTAATTGAGGACCCTTTTTCTCTTCACAGGAAGAATATAATGAGACCATTTGAAGATCACACATCACTTGTAAGTATTGCAAGAAAACGATAACTCTCATTTACTCTGGATTGGGTGGTAAGAACACTGTGATTCTTAATCTTACATACATGTTTGACACCACACATCTGTTGTGGTTCAATTTTATCCTTGGTTCAAATTTTATTTTCCTTTGTTTCAAACTCATTATCATACATTACCATACCAAAAAACAAGGGGTGCTTATAATTGTGCCTTACATATATCAGTAGCAAAACTAAAACTGATTGAATTTCTTTTCAGGAGTTTTTTAGTGTCAAGACTGATGCCTCTTTATTCCTTTTTGGATCACATTCAAAGAAAAAACCAAATAATTTAGTCATAGGTAGGTGGATATGTTGTGGTTCAAATTTTTTTTTGGTTTAAATTTTTCAAACCAGTTCAATTTTTGTTTTTCTTTCTCCCAGATTATGTTAATTGATTTGAGACAAATGAAAGTAAAAATTGAACTGGTTTGAAAAATTGTAAACCAAAACAAAATTTGAACCTCAACAGGCTATGTCTGTAGTTTCTTGAACACATATAAGCCTTTTTCTCTTTAGTCCTTGGTAACTCTGTATTCTTTTTTAACTGAAGAAATTTTGTGTTTGTCTTTAAAGTTGAAATAACCAAGTTCCAAATATTATGTCCCCCTTTCATTGCTTCAGTGAAATACTGTAAGAGGATACAAAATAGTTGATACACTGAATAAGAACACAGGTCTTTCTTTCCTTAAATCACTGTTGGCCCAAGCTTTTTCTTATGTCCTCTTTCCCCCTACTTCTTTCCTTTTTCAGCAGTATTTTTTAGTTTTCAGCAAAGTTTTGCATGTAGCATTGATTGCGGCAGGAGGGGGACTTAAATTTGTAAGACAATGGGATAATTACCAACTCCTAGGAAGGTACAGTGTCTTTGGCAAATATGTGATTTCCTGTGGTTATTAATATTATTAAACAATAACTAGGTATAGCAAATATTCTCTGTTTTGTGAAGCAAGGGGATTGTAACTGCCAATCGGTTAGCTCAGTTAGTAGAGCACAGGACTACCGTGTTGGAGGTCACAGGTTCAAACCCTGGCCTGACCAACATTCAGGGTCTTTAAATAACTGAGAAAGTGCTGCCTTTGTAATGACATTTGTAAATGGTTAGACTTTCTAGTCTTCTCGGATAAGGATGATTAACTGTAGGTCCTGTCTCACAACCCTTGTTTGTAAAGAGTAGGGAATGTAGTTCCTGGTGTTGTGGTCTGGCCTTTGGGTTGGTGCTTCACATGGGGATAACCTCATTGTGCCTTTCCCCCTTGGACAGAATTGTCCAAGATATATAAGTATGTTGTGTAATTATTATTAACTTTTTAACATTTGACAGTCTTTAGCTTCTTTTCAGTGAAACCAGATCTGTGTTTATTTGTTGAATATTTGATGGTGTGTTTCTTGCTTTATCAGGAATATGAATATGACGTTGGCCATTAGAATGTAACGTTCAAATTTTCAAACTCTGGTGCTACTATCTGAAGAGAAACTTAATGTGTGTACTCTACCTCCAAAAAATATTCCAACAATCATTTATTAGCCCTAAGAGACAAGATTGATCAGTTTTGCAATAACTCTTACATGGCTTCCCACAGTTTTATCTTTCATTCTTTAGTTTCTGAAATCATATTTCACTTTTATTTTTTTTCATAGGGCGCTGTTTTGATGGCCATATTTTAGACATGATTGAGCTGGGTATGAGTAGATTTACACCCATCAGTCAGATCAAGGTAACATTATGTTTTGGTTTAATACTATTTATTTAAAGCAAATTGACTCAACTTTTATTTGTCTGATTACCGTATTTGATAAAATAAAATACAATAAATTATGTAATTTTACATATATCTACCTTTTGGATGAAAGCTGAAAGTAGCATTTCATACAAAGAGTACTTTTATCTATTAACATGGATGTTGCTCTAGGTAATATGAGAAGGTGTTAGTTTATATAAAATATATTTTGTGTGATTTTTTTGTAGACCCCAAAGTGTTCGGTTGGTACAAAGCCTTGCTTGATATTTTCTGGAGAACCATTCGAAAATGAAAGAGAATATAAAAGATTAAAAAATATTCTAACTGGTAAGAACACTGTAAGGATTTAAGACATTATTTCAGTACCTCTTAGTAGTTTGTTATGATGATCTTCGAAAAAGGAAAAAAAAAAGAAAATATTTGTCATTATTTTTTTCTCCAGAATCTCAGCGGGCCGGAATCCCAAATTCTCGAATCTGATTGGCTAATCGCGCGCTCGTAACCGGTCCAGCTTTTTACGATATGGACCACGGTCCGGATTTTTATCCGCGCTATTCGTGGCAAATTGAAATTGTTGCGAAAAAAAAGCAAACAAACAGAAAAAATAAATAAGTTACTTACCGGTCTAGGTCGGTCCGTATAGGAAAAAACTGTGCCCTTGGTTTTGAGTACGGCCCTCGGTCTTCGGCCTTGGGCCGTATTCAAGACCTCGGGCACAGTTTTTTCCCATACGGACCTCCCGCCCGGTAAATAACATATATATATTTTCCATTCCCTGTATGTTAAACCTCTTATTTTTTTATCAATCTTTTAGTTTTCTGTTTCCCTGATTCACAAGCCCATGTCAACTTTATCAAAAAATATCTCTATGATAGACTCTCTAGGGAAGTATGCAATACAGCCCCTCTATTTAGTCAAATTCAAATCCTTAATATCTAAAGTACCAGTCCAATCTCTGTCACTACTTTTGTGCATTCCTATCATTAATCTTTTTATCCACTAGCTTTATAATCTTTTCACTACTAGTAATCAGGTTCACCAGTATGAAACTCAATTTACCTCATTGTAGATGTCATTTTTGTAGAACAAATATAAACAGGGCTCGAAATTGCAACTGATACAGCAGCAAAAGCGTGAAATTTACGTTTACAAACTGTCTTTTCGTGTAAGATGCTAAGAAATGTGAATAAGAGGTGTGTACATTACATTTTATAGCTAGACATCGGTCTAGTAGCAGGCCAACGGCCATTTGCGTTACAACTTCAGCTAGACCTTACGTAGTCTTGTGGTAAGACATGAATGAGGCCGTTTACTGTATAAACCACTCTTAGTACACAGTAGAAAGGTAACTTAGACATCTTGCAACATACAAACAGATTAGCTATTGTGCACAGATTAAACAAAGGAACTTTGAACAAAATTACATGTGTTGCAAAATGCTAATGCCCTGCCATCTTAACCGTGGGGTGTCACGTTCCATTAACTGCGTTTTGCAGCGGTTCATGCAAAACTTTCTATAATCTTTTCACTACTAGTCATCAGCTTCACCAGTATGAAACTCAATTTATCTCATTGTAGATGTCATTTTTGTAGAATAAATATAAACAGGGCTCGAAATTGCAACTGATACAGCAGCAAAAGCGACTAGATTTTTCTGTGTGTTAGTTACAAATACAAAACTACAGATTGTAGATCAGTGCTCTGAGAACCAGAATTTTCTAATTTCACTTTAACATCAGTCAAATGTTTGCAACTAACTTTTTTCATTTTGGGACTAAAATTTTGCGACCAGTTGCAAAAATGCGACCACGAAATTTTCTGTAGAAGCCTTGATAAAGAGATTCAATATCCTTTATCAAGGGCCTAAAATATGGAAGTTGTGGCTGGTTTCACTGATTAGTTCACAGTTCATTTCTGTTTTTAAAACAAATCTCTTTGATCAGCCTGCACAAAGCCACATTTTTTCTAATTACTGTAAGTAATTTCAGGAGTCTATTCATGTAAACTTTCAGTTTCATTAGACTCTCTTGTTGCATTCATATATTTCCAAGTACTAAGATCAACCTATGCACATGTTTATGTATAGTCTGTAGGACTCTATAATGTTCTTTTTATGTTCTTTATGTATTTGATAAGTGATGATTTTTGTTTTTTAAAGATTTTTTCAGAGGACCAGTGATAGACAAGGTCAGATTGCAAGGCCTGGAGCATGTACTTCAGTTTACAGCTGCTGACAACAAAATCTATCTTAGAAGTTACAGGTAAGGAATAATTTATTACAGCAAACAAAAAACTGATTTTATTTTGTTGTTCCATCAGAGTTAAAAGTACAAAGTAACTGACTAGATTTCTAAAAAATTACTAGTTATCTATAAAATGAAAGGGTTCATACCTAAGGTTTTCAACCCTGAGCGCATCCCTATACCATGTGGGCTAAAAACAGCAATTAATTAGTATGGTTGTTAGTTAGTTAGTTAGATAATGTAGTTAGTTGGGTTATAGCTAGTTGTTAGTTAACAAATTGCTAGTTACATAGTTAACCTTTAATATTCCGACATTTTCTTTTCTTAATGGGTTGACTAGCACGTATGGTTCATGAATTCCCTTCTAGCCATCCCCACTGCCTTGTTATGTTATTTTTTTAAAATGTGATTATTGTAATATTATAATCTCTTTCCTTTTTCTTGTAATTGCAGTGAAAATGGAATAAATAAATAAATACACGTACCACTGTTGCTATTTTAACAGTTATATCTCTTGCCTAGCAACTACATGTAGCATGAAATAAACCGTAGTCCTATTAAGTTTTACAAACTGTAGTCCTATAAATTGGGTACAGTATAGCAGATTATAGATTGCCTTTCAAGGCTACAAAACTTTGAGTCATCTTGAAAGGTCTATGCCAAGTAAATAATGGAATAGGAAACTATGTCCAATGAAATAGGAAACTATGTCCTATGGAATTTACATTCTTACAAAGAGCCACCAGTGTAAGTTGAAGTATCATTGTCCTTGATGCAGAATTAGTGTATCATATTTAAAAAAATCAAAGTTCATAGTTATGTTGTAATTATGGCATGACTTGGTTTCAGGGTGCTGCTTAAAAAGTCAGGGAGTCGAATACCACGAGTTGAACTAGAAGAAATGGGACCATTCTTGGACTTAGAATTGAGAAGAACACATTTAGCATCAGATGATTTGATGAAGGCAGCTACCAAGGTCCCTAAAGTTGTTAAGGTGAGTAACATTGTCATTGTTCCTGGTCTTAGATGGAGTGGTGAATCAATGTAAGTGTTTGGTCAACTGTGTACAGCTACCCCTCCCCAAACCCAACAAGTTATAATAAGTTAAAAAGTCAGCATTAATGTTGGGTTAGGTAAGGGGTAGGTGCACAGTTGCCCATATAATTACACTGATCTGGAGTGGCTGCATTAGTGGGTAAATTGGAGCACAACAAATTGGTTTATTTTGCAATTGATTAAGTACGTTAAACTGAAGCTGTAAAATTGTGTGGCCTTTGTAATGACATCAGTAAACAGTAATACTTTCTACTCGTCTTTGATAAGGATGATAAACTGTAGGTCCCTTCTCAACACTGGTTCCTAACAATCTGTGGGATGTTAAAGAAGCACACACTGTTCAAAAAGAGTAGGGGATGTAATTCCTGATGTGGTGGTCTATCTCTACCTGTGGTTTCATCTGTCATTTCATGCATTGGATGGGTGGGTGGGTGAAATCATATATGGACTGATAGTGGCAGCCAGAGGTGCCTTTACATGCTGACATCTGATCTCACCCAAATTATAGAAGAGTAAAGCACCTTTGAACATATTCATTTTAATAAGTCAGATACTAATAATAATAATAATAATAAACTTCTTTTTTTCCAGACTAAGAAAGTGAAGAATGTATCATATGATTCCTTTGGAACAAAGGAAGGTCGAGTACACATGCAGAGACAGGACTACAGTAAACTACAGACCAGGAAAATGAAAGGACTGAAAAGACAACAAGAAACAGATAAGACAGAAACAACAGGAAAAAGTAAAAGGAAGAAGTGATTTATCTAAGCCACACTGTGTGCTTCCTAATGAAGCCATGTTCGTAGACAGAACAAAACCAAAAGGTTGGCTAGGAATTTGTTCTTGTCCATAGGAATGGCCACTATCATGTCACATTCGAAGACTGACTCAGCTGACTCTAAGGACTTTGGCAGAGGACAAAACTGCTACAATAATTGGAAATTACTATCAGTGTTATGAACAGCAAGGAGACATACTGTCACTGGTTTTGGCATGTTCTGCCAGATACTTCCTTGAAGTAGAAGAGACTAGTTTCTTTAGGGGCCAATGTGGTGAACTCTAGCCAACCCCTGTAGTTCTATGTGTATAACAAACAGTGACATAAATGAAAACTTTCATCAGTATATCTGATGCTACTGGGAAGTTTTATATGAAAGCTCCAGAAGAATGCAGAATTACATGTACACCCAAAGATGCACAGCTTGTAATTAAAAGTTTTTGAAACATTTTTGTGCATCTCTGTCATGAAGATTTCAGGAAGATGATTCTCTTTCTGGATAGTCTTAACCTTCCAGTTTTTGCAAGTGCTAACATGAAAGCCTTAGTGGCTGGTCCTAGCCCAAGGAGGTTGCGAAGATCTTGCTCCTGTATTGAGGGTTCTGCTACAAATGAACAAAAGCAAAAGAAACCATGAACATACAAATTAAATAATGTACCCGGTTGCTGGTTTGACTGCAAGTATAACTTAGTTAAGACTTCAAACCAGACAGTAGCATATAAGTCAAAATTTTGTGTATCCATGGGAGATTTTCAGACACCTAGAATGATTGTTATCTTGAAGACGTTTTGTTTACATCTCATCAATTGGGTTAATCCCAGAAAGATATCCATGGCTCTTGTTTCATGCTAGGAAGAAATTTGATTGCTATCATGAAGATTTCTTTACGTCTGTGTTAAGCAATTAATCCCAAAAGACATCCTTGACTCTAAGGTAAATTCTGTGTCCACAGGAAATTTTAGTAATGAAGAAGATACTCAGTGATCAATTGACATGTTTTTAATTGGGTCAATCAAGGCTTTATGTGCCAGAGGGTGTGAAGAAGACACCAAGTAATTGAGGTCAATCACAGAACAATATCCTTAACTCTTGTTCTGTTTCATATAACACTTGGAACTTACCTTGATTGCGATTCAACAGGGATGCATTGATGGTGTTAATGTGATGGTTCATGCTTTCAAGGTTGAACTGGTTTGTCACATACTCTGGAACGTTTCTGTACTCCTCTTCTTGAAGAGGCTGTATGTAGTCATGCAAAGGGTTATGCTGGTCTTCAGTGGTGGGATGACAGGGAGCAGCAACATCGTCTGTAGAGAATGAAGAGGTTTGAGAATATGACTGCTGCTCATAGCAATTATTTGGTGCCAGACTAAATTATGAAGCATCCAAATTCAGTCCAATAGTGACTGAATTTGGATGAACGTTTTTGTAATAATTTTGAAATGTAGTGTTATGAACTTTCTTTGTGCCAGTTCCCACTTGGTTTTCTGGGTTTTTCACTCCTTTGTTAAACACAGAAACAAAACAATTCAACCAATATAAAATTCTGTCTTACAGAGTTAATTCTATGACAACTCCTTGCCCATTGCTGGGTAAAAGCTCCTCCATTTGAAGGCTGCATGCAAAACAGAACTGGCTAACATCACTAGTTTATCATGATCATGTTTGCAGTTATGAAGTCACCGTTCTTTATCATTTCTCCTCATTTCAAACCCCAACCAACCCTTCCCCCTTTTTATTCTCACTTATGGGAGTGAAGAAGTCAAAGGTTTCAATCAATGAGGTTAATGTTTCTTCTCTTAACCCTTTGGTGGTAAGCAGGACAACTTTTTTGTTCCTTTATAAGGGTTTGGTGCTATTTCCTCACTCGTAATGATATACATCACTTGTCACAGCATAGCAAGGATAATTGAATTAAAAAGACCTGGTTTTAGGAGCTTGACAGATGTAATTTCAGGAGGTGGTGGTAGGTTGTCTAAACTGCAACGTAGCTCAGGACTGGAATCTTCCATCACTGAAGGTGCAATAGTCTTGAGTCCTGGTGTACCCATGGTTGGAGGTGGTGGTAATAATGGAGATGCAAACTTTGGAGACAAGCCTTGAGCAGTGTTTTCACCTTCACTTGGTCTGTTTTCACTTAGTTTAATCATGGGTGTAACAGTGACTGGCTGAGTTGGAAAGTGGGTTTCCTGTGGTGTATCCAGGGACAGGCTGTCTGGTTTTGTTTTTATCATGGGTGTGGTGGTTTGAGGGGGTACAGGTGTTCCACATGGGGTCCTTTGGTCCTCTTGCAGAAGCCCCTCTGTGCTACTAAGTGGCTTTTGTGGTGTGATCAGGAGCATTTTAGTAAATGTTGTTGGTGGAATTGGAGACTTCAGAAAGTCCTCTGGGTTTTCTAAAGAACAATGGTATTTAGTATACGAGTGGAGCTAGTCAATCAACCCAGTGGTTTAAAATATCACTGAAATTCGACCAAATTACCATATACACACTAGAATTTTCTTTTTCTTTGTTTTGGGGTGAGGTTATTTACAATGTTTGATAACGAGTTTAATACAAAAGAAAATGACATTTAAACCAAAGATGAAATTGAACCAGAACAGAGACAAATACTACTGCAGACTAGATTTTCATCTCAAGCCATATTTCATTTTGCATTCTATAGCTGTTGGTGACAATGCATAAATGCCAGGTGAGCTTTCACCCAAAAAACATGTTATTCTCACATGTGAAACTATCATGTTACCAGGGTTCAGTCAAATGCTTTTGTTTTTCATAGGCGTTGGTATAATATAATAATAGAACATTACATGGCCATGTGAAGATACAAATTTTCTCTTCTTGTGGTGAAAAATATTCCACTCATTTACTGTGTTCAATGGTGTAATATTTTTCCACACTAAGAAGAGAGATTTCATATCTCTGCACTGTCATATAATATCCTCTCTGTTCATCCCTTTGAGAATACACTTAATTATCAGCTGTTGTTTTTGCTTCTCTCCCTGCTAGGAAGAAAGTCTGAAATTAAGTGAGTAGCCAAAATCGGGCTTACTTAAAGAAAATTTGCAAAAATTTTACACATCTAATAAAAACTGGCAAATAAGTAATCAGAAATTTGGTTATCCTAAAGAAAACCTCTGGTGCAGTATTTACAGATTATTCCTAAAGAAACTGTTCAACTTTCAAATTTTGAGTGCAACTGATGGGCTGACTAAATCCATTATTACAGTGTATATTAAATACCTTTTTCATTAGGCACAACTGAACAGTCTTCTTCCATAACAGCGTCCTCTTCACTAGCTGTGTTCTGGTCAAGTGCTTCTTTCACTCCATGGCAGTTAGCACTGAGTGACAGCTCTGAACTTGAAAGACAACAAGTTGTTTCAACAACTTCCATGGCAGCACTGAAAACAAAAACATGTCAGAAGGGACAAGGAAACACACAGAATTGAAGTCTTAAATTTATTGTTGAGGAAATTTGTTTTGTGAGATCACTGGTTCATTAATTTTTATAAGTGTTGAGGCTTAAAATATGATATATACTAGTTATGCAATGCTTTGGAGTGGTACACCCTGGAATATCCCACAAGTCACTAAGTGTTTTCTTGGTATACACAAGAGCCTTTAGCCAAGTGTGTATACCAAAAAATACAAGTGACAAGTGGGATATTCCATGGTATACCATGAGAAAGGGTGGCATACAAACAACTGTTGAAAGAAACTGCCGAGAATCGGAATGCACGATGGGAAGGTTGGATGTGATACCGTTGAATTGCACTGATCAATGGGAAGGTTTGGTGGTATACTGATGAATATACAATGGCTTTTCTGTGTTCTAATTGGCTGTATTTTCTATGGCATGGTGTAAAATAACATATAGTATGTACCATTATGATGGTATTTCAAATGGAAGACTTTTATGTGTTTGTGTGATACCTAGTTTCTTCTGGTTGACATTTGTCAGGTTTCGTGGGATGCTGGATCTCAGGAAGATCATCTGAAACCAAACAACAGTAATAAATGATGTGATGGTTTTGGATAGATTATCTATTATTGTTACTATTATTATTATTATTTACAGTGCAACTACTCAAACAAAGGCCACCCTAATAAATCTTCATACAAATTTTTAATGTCCGTTTTTGACGCTGAAAACAGATTTTGGGTGAGTCTCTAACTGACTATGATGATTCTTTTTCAATCTTAATATGTTTTGTACAGATGTAGAGCAACTTATATGCATTTTAAGCAACATACACAACATTTGTAGAGATTATATTGTTAAGATACCCCATCATGACTGAATATCTTGTATGAAAATTAGTTTGGCTGGCCTTGATTCAAGTACTTGCACTGTAAATAGTATTTTTACACTTGCTCATGCTGAGTAGTTTTGCTCATAATATTATGCTCTGAGATGTTGCTTCTATCCTTTTTCAACAGTGAAAAAGAGAACAGCCCAATTTGTTTAGTGTAATACATAAGTACCTTTGATTTCATCTCATCATTTTTTTGATTTTGTTCAATTATAAAGTGTTGTTTTAGTTAAAATATGCGGATTTTTTTTTGCCAATCACTGTCCATAACTTAAAAGATAGTGAGTATAATTATCAACCAATAAGACTTCTGGATTTATAAGATGCAAGTTGATTTCTGGATATAATTCCAGCAGCTATTTTTGGCCTGACTAGTGGTCTAAGCAATACAGTAATAATATTTCAATGAGTTTCAGTTATGACAGAAACGCACCTGCAGGCTTAACATATCCATACTTCCCCAAATGGATTTCCAGATCACAGATTTGTTGTTTTGTTTGGGTTAGGAATTGCTCACATCCTGACACAAAATCACCATATGGAGAGGTAAGTTCTATTCCATCGACTTGGTTCTTGACATCTTTCTGAGAATGATAAGCAAATTAATAATTAGAATGAAGTGAATTTCTGCTAGTTTAACCTTACACCCCAAGAGTTATCGCCATCTAGTTTCCTCTCTAGAATTATGCAGATACATGGTAATGAAGACAGGCGATGAGAATATAACAGAATGATAACCAGTAACGAGCCATATTAATATCCTGAGCGAACACCGTAACTTTCACACTAGTTCTGTATATGACATTTGTGACAACCACAAATTAAGGCTAGATTTCCATGAAACTGCACACTTCATTATTCAAACTGTAGCTCAGTACGGTTTGGTTTATAAAAAATGCACATGTACTGTCACCAACAGCTATAGAATGCATAATGAAGTATGGCGTGAGATGAAAATCTAGTTTTCAGTAGAATTTGTCTCTGTTCTGGTTCAATTTCATCTTTGGTTTAAATTTTATTTTCTTTTGTATTAAACTCCTTATCATACATTGTACATAACCTCACCCCAAAACAAAGGAAAAGAAAATTCAAACCAACGATAATGTTGAACCACAAATTTTCGATGTTGGAACGTAGAGTCTTAACCGTACGATAGGACCTTGTTAGATAGGCGATGGTACAATTTCCACATTATTAACACGATACAACTTGTATAGCGATTTCACACTCTGCGCCATGAAAACTCGTATAGATTTCATATTAGGAGACAGAAATGAAGTTATACCTATTATGATGACAAAACAAGCAAATGGTGTCCGTTAAGCGAACAATATTTATCTTGGAGAATGGAGGTTGTTGAAGGATCAGAAAGGTTTTAAGTACAGGGATGAAAATTTCTGTGCGATCTATACAAGATCGTCCTACAGTTAAAGCTTAATTACTTACCTTGAGTTCCTTTACTTCAGCAAGAATCTCCCGAAGGAGAAGACAGGCACGATTTTCATTATAGGCTGTGTTTTCCGAGTTCTCTAAAGACGCTCTTAACTCGTTAGATTTCTTATCGACTGAGCAAGCAAGCTTTCTAAGCTGACCGAAAAATAGTTCGCACGATGACATTTTTGTTTGGAAAATGAAAAGCCCGCGCTTTTACTGGAGGCGTCATGTATGCTGCATGTAAAAGAACTAGTATCCAGGAATTATCAGGAGAGCATAACATGGCGTCCATGGCGGCATCTCTTGGATCAAACGTTTCGTTTACTATCAATGACTGTCTTATTTACCCGGTTATTTTGTGAATTTCTGCGTAAACGTCCGAACCTCTAGTTTGTAGCGTTTATCTCAAGCGTGTTTTGTTTTGTTAAACAATTGAACATGTCTGTTTTGTTGGAGACGACGCTGGGAGACATTGTCATTGACCTTCTCACGAATGAAAGACCTCGAGGTAAGTGAGAATTTCTCATCACTCTGTGCTTTTTAAAGGTTGAAAAATGTTATTTGAGCTTAAATTGTCTTATTTAATCTTCTTCGCATCATTTGAGAGATCAAGTTTTTCACGCTGCGTTCTCTAGCTATGCGTCAAAATGAAGTATCAAACCCGTGCACGTGTACATTGAAAATTGTGCTGAACTACAGATTACAAGTCCTTCTTAACAAATATCAGTATGTATTCAATTCTTAGCCACGAGGTATAGAGATCTAGGTTTTGTTAATTCTTCTTCTTTGTCCACTTCCAAGCCAAACGAACCAACAAAGTTTGTATAGAGTACTTTCAAAGATTCCCGTTTTATGTAACGAAGTGTCTCCGTGTCCGACAATCGGCCGAGGTTACAAGGAAACTCCGTGTCCGACAGTCGATATTTCACTTTTTACTGGAGCTGTCGGACACATAACTATAAAATACTCCGTGTCCGACAGTCTGATTTTCTTCGCTTTCAGGGTAGATTATGCCAATTAGGTTAAGGATTAGGGCTAGTAGACAAGAAATATGGATGTTTATAAATAGGTAATCACCGATTAAAATCATAACACGAGAAAATTTCGACTGCCGGACACCGAGTATTTTAAAAATTCTGTCCGGCTGTCGGACATACATGTATAGACGCAGCGTTAATGTAACGCAGTTGTTTCGAACACTGAGCAAAATGTGATGTAATACAAGCGAAAGATAATTCACATTTCCTCTCATGTTACAGTTACAGACTTTATGCAATGGTTGGGCTGATTGTGTGATATGAATGCCTTTTTTCAACTATGGGTAAGATTTCCTCACAGGTCCCTACTTCATTATGCATGCTGTAGCCGTACGGTTTCGTTCTATGAAATGTTTGCATGCGCACTTCCCAAGACAAGTCAACTACAGCTTGCATAATGAGGTAGGGACCTGTAAGGAAATCTTACCCGACTATGCCCTTCCTCCTACAGAATATGACTCGTATCTCAATCTTTATTACGCTCATCATGCATCAGTGTTGATCTAGAGTAAGGGGGTGTGGGTGGGTGGGGGAGATTTGGCAAAGGAAGTCAGCTTGTGTTGGGGACTTTTGATTGTTGCCAAGTCCCTGTCCACTGTCACCATCTTAGATTGGAAGCAGATCAAATTTGTGCATAATGCTGGTATGTTGCTTCTTTCAATGAAATACATTTTACTTCTAGTTGTAGTTTGGCAGGTGAGTAATAAGTTCTCTTTTGATCAGTTATGATGTCCCTGATGCAGGGTTGTCACTAAGATTTCAAGTTGCCAGGTATTTGTTGTTAGTTGCAGGGGAAGCCGCAAGCGGTCATGGAGCACGCTTGTCTCCTTTTTAATGTAGAATTTTCGGGTGCTCGTTTGGTGTAACTTAACGACGAAAGTAGCCGGGGGTCATGCTCCGAGTAGCCGGGGGAAATCCCCGGCCCCTGGCCCTTAGTGACAACCCTGTGATATATGGTATTTTACCTAAAAATGCTTTGATTTCAAATCTCGGGGCTCCCCTGCCCTCTCCAACCTACCATGTATTGGTGCATTAAAACAAAGCTTCATACAATTTTTGTCCAGCTCTTGGTTTAGTTGCTCACAAATAAATGCCCAATTTGTTTGGTTTGAAAGCATACAACAATTCCATGTGTCACTACTGACATGTAGTCATGTCTTCTAGTACACTTTGTCCTAAGTGCAGTGGAACACATTCATGGAAGCTGGATATTTGAAATTGTTTCTCTCTTTTGTCCTCAGCATGTCTTAATTTTCTCAAACTGTGCAAGATAAAGTATTACAACTACTGCTTGTTCCATTCAGTGCAGGTAACTGTGCCACAGTATAAATTAAATTATCTTGCATTGACATTGCCACTCAATAATGACCACTAGTTTGGAGAAAATAATATCTCTGTATTGAAGGGTCATAAAGGTAATGGGCTCAATGCCATCGATATAAAGTGCCACAAATAAGCATATAAGTGCTTAATACATTCAATTGGCACTTAAATAAAGCTATTTAAGTTTACAATACAACCTGCTTGATTATTGTCACAGTGATATGGACAATAGTAATTATTGATAAAAATAGAAATTTGAATAAATTTAATAATTATCAATTAAATGTAGGGTTGTAAAAGGTAATTCTAATTTTACATCGCAATTGAATGTTTTGTTGTTTTAGCAAAATTTTCTTGCCCAAACTGGAGATCCAACTGGCCGTGGTACCGGTGGAGAGGCTGTATTCAGGTCCAGTATTACTATATAATTATTACATTTTATTTTATCTCTCAGTTAGTACCCATGCTGTGATTGGTCAGTTTAGCAGGCCGTACTTCACTGTGTGGCCTGCTAAATTCAAAAGTTTGTTTTGAGATATAATACCGTATTTATTCACTTATAAGGCGCACTCGGTTATAAGACCCACCCTAGACTTTCAAAGGCGATTTTGACAAGTAAGCAAAAATGAAAATTTCACCTAAATACCCTGTTATAAAATCCTACAAACCTTGTTTTCTTGGTCCATGCTGTAATTTAGGGATCCTTGTTTTTTCCACTCAGATTTATGGCCCACGCACTTTGCACTTAGGCCATAAATCCGAGCAGAAAAACGAGGATCCCTTACTTACAGTAGTGACCCCAAACTTGGTTAGTAAGAGGTATATGTTGCAGTTTAATTTTATCCTTGGTTTAAATTTTATTTTCCTTTGTTTCAAACTCATTATCATACATTACCATACCAGAAAACAAAGGAAAATATGATTTCAACCAAGGAAAAAATTGAACTACAGCATATATATTGTGTTACAGTGTATGTATTTATTTTATCACTTCTCTTGGTAGACACCCTGATTATCTATGAAATCATGCTATTTTCAAAAATAATGTTTATTTTAAAAAATTAATGCTGCAAAACTGCTACTGACTATTCTACCGGCCTACTGGTACATGTTCAGTTGTGATTTCAGTGTTTTTCTGCCAATGGGACAATATTGCTTCTCATAATTAATTTTTCTGGGCATGCTAATGCTACAAGCCAACATAACACTGTATATTCTACTTTATGCCTGGGTCTGACAAGACTTCCACCTTATCGCATCCACTCTAACTACAGTTAAGTAAACTAATAAATTTTAAATTGGGTCTATTGGACTTGATTTGTGTCATGCCGTGGAAACATTGCTGTAATAACAGACTGGTCAGATAAACAGGGGTACAATTTCAAGGACATGGTTGCCCCCCCCCCCATTCATCCAGCGTTTGTTGCAATATTTGGTGTTCAGATTCATGTACCTTGAATCAGTTCCTCAAGCTAAAGTAATCCCCTAACAATGATCATATTATAAGCTGCTCATATGACTAAGGGTTAAGAGTATTTTAGATATACAGAGTAAGATATTTTCTTTATATATTTAGGTTCTTGTATGGAGACCAGGCTAGGTATTTTGAAGCTGAAGTCAAACCTCGCATAAAGCACAAGAAGAGAGGCACTGTTTCTATGGCAAATAATGGAGAAAACCTTCATGGCTCACAGGTAACTTTTTATGTATTTTACTGGACTGGTATCATTCGAAAACTGGCATATATGGGTCCACTACTGGACTGCTTTTAGTGGGAATGACTGGTTGCCTTGTTTGTTAAGTCATTGCACTTGTATTCAGTGTCTTGGGCTTAGGTCACTGGCCCATGTTTTCCAAGGCCTTGTGACCTACCATGTCTGGAAAGCAATTTTATGACCTCAGTGGTTATATCAGGAATTTCGTGTTTGGGAATTTTCAAAGTTAAGCACTACGGTTCCATGTCAACTTGTATCTTTGGCTAGTTTGTATGCTAAGAACAACAACATTAATTTTACAGGTAGATTCTGACCTTAAATATGGAGCAGCCTATATGCCTGTAAAGTTGTCATTTATATTGGACCTTCATATAAATGGCTCCCTGCACCAGCCTACTCTTTTTTTTAGGTTAAATCACAAGGTAAATATTAGAAACAGAATTGACTTCTCTTGTAGGTTGGTGCAAAGTTTACTATTACCGGTAATAATTAACCATTTGAAGAAAAACTACTGGATAACAGCAGTCATTATTAATAATGTCTTTTGTGTGATTTTTGTTTTCCAGTTTTTCATTACATTAGGAGAAAATCTGGACTATTTAGATGGTGTGCACACTGTCTTTGGGGAAGTTGTGGAGGGATTTGACGTTCTGGATAAAATAAATGAAGCAATTTGTGATGAAGAACACAGGCCCTACCAAGATATAAGGTAAAAAAGAAGAGGGACATGTGAGCCATTTGTTCCATGTTTCTATTCCACTTGAGCTTACTCTAATTTCTGTAGCTCTGTATGTGTTTTAGTACTGCTACCCCCCTTTCCCTGGATGGGATACCTGTTGATCACAGGGTTTTCCCCTGCACTACATTATCAGGGCTCAAAATTAACTCCAGTGCTTGGTGGCCAGTTGGACCAGTTTCCTTGAATTCTTAGAGGCCCATCCCAAAATGAATTAGCCCTTGATTTTTTTTTAGAGTAACATGGCAATCACAAAATCAAAGTGACATCTATATGTTGTGAATGTGGATCACTCGTGAAGTCACTGTTAAAACGACTCGGAATTTCCACTTCAGGACTAAAAATTCAGTAAATGAATGATCTTAAAGTCTAGGCAAAGAAATGAAGAGAAATTAAATTACATTCTGAGTTCTATTTAATTTACATTACAAATTTTCGAAATTCTGTAGCATAGTCGCACATCGGGCGTTCACACCTTAACTTTTGGTAGCCCTGGCCAGTTTTAAGGTTACTGTAGACCTTCAGGGGTGTCTTCCGAAGAATCATTCTTATGCGCACCGCTTATACTCTAACCATAGAAAAGTATATATCATCGTAAAGCTAATAAAATGTACAATCAGAAGAAATAAATTTTTTTAAGATTTGATTTAATGGTAAGCGCGCGCTAGCCTTCAAACGCAAAACTGACACTATTTGTTAAACTGAATTACCTGCCTTCCTGCTCGTGACCAAACACATTGCACAATGTCAATCAGTAGGTGATAGGTTACAAAAGGGTGTGAGGCTTTTTTGATATTCCAACTGGTTGCCGAGAAAATCTATTTTGAAGTTGGCGAATTGAATATTTGCCGATCTTCGTCACATGAGAGCGCGTAAAAGGAGAAGTATTTGGAATATCAAAAAAGCCTCACACCCTTTTTCGCATTGATAACCAAGGAACGTTTTGGCCAAATTTCATAAGAATCCGTCAAATCTATATACCCTATTAATTCGCTTGAAGCAAGGAAATCCACGCAAAAATAAAGCCTGAGCTTTAGACTCCTAAAGTTTTAAAGGCTTATCACACCTCATCAGAGCGGCTGTCAACTGGGTCATGCCTCCGACCAATGAAACACGAGCTTTGGATCCCCCGAGTGCCCGCAACAAAAATAGCTCATTAAATTTGCGGGAAGTTTTGCAGTCGCAGTCGAACGCCGTCGAGTGATTGCGGCGAAAACATGGGTAAAGTTAAATCAACAAGAAAAGCCTCTGGAAAAACAATAAAGAGAAAAGGCACTAATCAGCGAAAGGGAAGAAAAGTTGAGACGACCTCCAAAGTACCAAACATTCAGTCAACCGAGCGCGATCCAAAACAAAACGTGGTCACACTCCAATTCCTCCGATTCTGTGCTTGCGTTCGATTCCTCACCACTGGTCGAGTCAGATTCTGCTAAACCAGGGGTAGCAGCTTTCGAAGCCATCAGCTTTAAACTACCGGCACCAGCCTCTCTGGAAGTTGAAGGATGTGAGACTCCTGAAACATCGCTTGAAGGCTGGTCAAACCAGGAGCCTTTGTCACTGGCGGCGAGCTTGCTCCTGCTTTCATCAAACAAATCGCCTTTCTCCTTTTTCTCCAGGTTTCTTACGAGATTTTGTTCAAGGCATCTTTTCTCTTTTCGATGAATTCATAATGTAAGTTTTCACGGATTCTACATTAAAATATTCACAGACACCAACAGCCAAAACGACACGACACAGCACAACTTTCAATGTAAACAAAATATTCATATTATTGTAATTTTGGTCCCCGATAAGATTTGCCGCGAAAAATCAGTAGGTGCTAGATGTGTTTAATGGGATTAGAATGCCTTTAGTTATTTATTAACTCTTCTCCAAAATAGTTTTTCCCTGAAATCTCGCGATCATTTAATGATTTCAAACAACTTTTTTCACCGAACTTTAAATCAATGTTTTAGCTATGTCAAGAGCACAGAAAAAAAAATTTGCAAAATTCAGCCTTTGGCCTGTGACCACCAATTTTTAGCCCTACATTATCAGCACCCATTAAATACACCCAAGTCTAAAGATATAATTTACTTAAAGAAACAACCCAGTGCCATCATCAGGGTTTACCCCTTTGTTTCCCAGTAGTGACCAGCATCCAATTTTGCATTAAATTATTCACTGTTCATCAGCCATTCATTTTATGAGAATAACAAAAATGATCACCAAAAAACTGTTGTATTGATGGTGAGGAAATCAGATTGCACAATATGCAATATGCAATTTGGTATATACTTAATTATTGTCATAAATTATCATTTGTATTTCTTATCTACTGGTATTTATTGTTGTAGTGGACCTATGAAGTTACCAAAGAATAATGAAAGCAACAGAGTAATGTTAAAAAGACTTGAATTTACAGTTTTGGTGATTATCTTTTCCTTGTCACAGTGGTACCATTGCTTTTGTTTCCACACAACATTTAAGTAATAGTAATAATATATATTACATATTAGGAAGAGTATAATTATTATGCTCTCCTAATGTGCTCAACTGCTTGTTAATTAAGCTTGGAAAAGGCGATTTGGGATCACATCATTGCCCTTAGGTTTAATAATTAATAATTTTTCCCTTATAGAATAAACCACACTGTGATCATTGATGATCCATATGATGACCCAAGTGATTTGCCAATCCCTGATCGCTCACCAGAACCAACAAAAGAGCAACTTGATGTGAGATCATATTTATTTAACTTTAACATTTTATGAAATGTTGTTGAAGTTAAATGAAGATCTAAATGAACTTTATTTGAGTGTCAACTGTATCTAGCACTGACGTACTAATTGAGGGCACTGTAAAGCACAAATGAAATCAAATCATATTAAAGTAAATCTAATCAAATGAAATATTGGTTTTTGGGGAGAGGGGAAAACCGGAGTACCCGCAGAAAAACCTCTCGTAGCAGAGTAGAGAACCAACAAACTCGGAATCGAACCTGGATCAAATTGGTGGAAAGCAAAGGCTCTAACCACTGTGCCAACCCTGCGCTCACCAAATCAACATAAATCACCATGAAGCAGCATATACCTATGTTAAGTGACTGTGTGGACTTTTGCATGAAGTCTGCTACATAACACAGGGTTCGTGCTACTCCTTAAACTCCTTAAAAACTCCTTAGATTTGATTTACGTTCTAAAGGGCGCTTAAAAACTCCTTAAATTTTCCAAATTCAGCAAAAACTCCTTAAGAACTCCTTATTTCTTTTCTAACAAAGCTCAAACATTAAATTTTAGCAGAAAACATTTCATATGTTAGATGGTGTTTATACCTTCATTGACATTATACATTTTTGGGGGAAGTTCCATGTCGTGTTATGATGATATGTTCACATTATTCACAATATTTCTTCTGTTTCATCATTATTATTAAATTTATATTCAATTATACAACAGTAGCATATTGTGCATGAATAATAACTAGAAACAATGGCAGTTATTTCTTCTTTTTTTTTTCAAAGAAACAAACAAGCAAAATACTCCTTAAAAATTGTATTTTGGTCCTTAAAAACTCCTTAAAAAGTCCTTAAATTCTGTTTACTCACCCCAGCACGAACCCTGATAACAAAAAACCACTTGCCCCATATTTTTATCAATATTTAAATTAATGATTATCAATAATAAGTTACATGAATTTGCTCTCAGAGTGGCAGAATTGGAGCTGATGAAGAGATAGATGACACAAAAGGTAAAACAGTGGAAGAGATTGAGGAGATGGTGGAAGAGAGGGAACTTAAAACTGGAACACAGATTCTTGAAATGGTATGAAAAATGACTGTTTTACTCAACCTTGAAAGATACATACAGGTGTACATGAAGTGATGGGCAGTACATGTATTAATAGTATACTGAAGTGAATGTCTTTTGATTAATCTAAATTTTTAGAGTAATTTTGCATAGACTTCACTAGTCTAATTATTTTTGTAATAAATTAAATACATGCACTGTGATTATTACTGGTATATGTGAGTGATTTAGAGTACAAACATTACAAACATTATGCTTGGCTTGCTGTCTGTGCCATTCCAGTCAGGTTGTCTGTTACATATCAATGCCATCAGTGTATTGCATTACTGTATGGTAACAACAGCAACCAAGATTAAGGTAGCCATCAGGTGTGTTCACAGGTAAGACGGCTGTGAGCATGTATTGACACTACAACATCCTTTAAATCAAACAACAGTCATTACATAGACTTACAGTGTTGCATCCAGAGCACGTCATTGCGTCCTGGGACGCAATATTTTGCTTTTGGACCCCCTAAAATACTAAGAAGGGGTCCCTGTGGATGCACAAATATCATACTTGAAAGATATGCACATTTCTTCCACTTGTATCGACGCGAAGAAAAACAATCCGCTTGCCATGTGCGGAACAACGAACTTCCGAAGATGAACACTGGAGCGTCATGCCTTCTGATGAACAATTGCTACCAATGACGGATTTTTGCGTTCATTCACTCCGCATTTTTTGAGTTCTGACTTCTCATAACAAAAGGTGAACGAAGAAACATTTACTCGGCCCAGAAATGGCAGTTTCCAAAATGGCGGACACCGACAATGCGACTTTTCACTCTTCTTCATCATCAAATTAAGAGGTGATTGAAATCAATATTTATGATAGGACCCCCAAAATTCTGGTCTGGACCCCCAAATATTTGTCCAAGGGGTCCAGATAAAACCTGGATGCAACACTGGACTTAACTGCAGTTCCTTAGTGTTCAAGGTTTGAAGCAGAGTATACATGCACAAAATGTATTGACCTGGATGGACGTGCTATGTTTGACCCAAATGTTACTATATTTAGTCTGTAGCTCTAGACCTAACCCGTCAATTTGGTCATTTTTCTAATGTTCTAGTTATGTCAAGTGTTGAGGTTGTTTTGTAGAAAATGTTTCAATAATTGTTTAGTGCCATGTTTTGATAATCAGACCAAGAAAGAGTATTATATCAAAATGTAATAAGGGTAAGTTGAAGCCACACATATGCGCACTGAGGCGACAGTGGTAGAAGGGATAAAACCCTGTTGCTACCATAAAAAAAAGATGAAAAAATTGAGCTCAAAAAATTTTTCATCTTTTTTTTTGGTAGCAACAGGGTTTTATCCCTTCTCCCACTGTTGCCTCAGTGCGCATATGTGTGGCTTCAACTTACCCTTATTACATTTTGACATTGTCATATCAAGCCACATCCCCCAACCCTACCATTTTTCATCAAGAAAGAGTATTAGGTTCAACAGAGTAAACCGCACAAGATGTCAGAAGAGCAACTTCTGTTTAATGCAACCAGGCATCGCATCATCACCCATTACATTGTTACAGTAAACATGACATGTCAACTGCAATCTTCCAAGACCAAATTAAAACCCTCAGGACACCAGTGAAAATATGTTGACCTTGCAGGAACACTTCTAAAGATACCATGTGAACATTTCTATGGAGTTAATGCTTCTCTCCCTCCTATGCAATGTTGTTTCAGACACAAAAAATATTGCTGCAAGGTTTTGAACTTAAAATCAACACTCCAGAGGAAATAACATCCACACTTCCAAGGATTTTTATCAAGATTGTAGTTTGTTGTGGCATGGAGGTTACCTTTTTTTATCTCGTATTAATTTTTAGCCAACCGTTCAATTGCATTTAAAACATTATTCATGTTTTACACTGCCACAGTTGTGTAAGCTAAAGATCTTATTAACATGTAGGCAGAATGACTGTCTTATTAATTTTTTCCTCATTCAAATGCAGATTGGTGATATTCCTGATGCAGATATTAAACCTCCAGATAATGTGCTGTTTGTCTGTAAACTCAATCCTGTGACCCGTGATGAAGACTTGGAGATTATTTTTTCAAGATTTGGACCTATCAAAAGGTACTGTAAAAGCAGTATTTTATAAGACTAGTCATAGTTGTCACTAAATCTGCCCCCGACTTTGTAAAAACTGAATGCAGACTGCATGTGGTTGTCCATGTATTTGTTATGAACCTTTGAAATGTAGTTTTCGTTTGAGAGTTTGCGAGTGCAAATTCCTTGTTGTGTTTGTGTTTTGTCAATTATCACACTTTGTTTCTTGGGTTAATGGAAATCCTCATACATATCGTGTTTAGGATGGGTTTACATTATAGCTTGGAATGAAATCGTGATGACTCGTTGCCAAACTTGCCAAACCCAGTTTGCGCGGTTGCTGAGCCAGGCGCACATGCTGAAAATTAACCGGGACCACCGTGCGCGCCTATTTTCGTCAAATCGAGAAAATTTTCGCATACTAACACTACGACCATACGATACTTCTTATTTACGCGGGGAACATTAGGGTGCCTCCTCGGGTTCCGGCCTCTGGGCCGGAACCCTGCGGGGGCGATTATGGCATACATACAGTTGACTGCCAGTAACTTGGACCTTTGCTAAATTGAACCTTGTGCAAGCTCAAATGATCAAAATCAATTTCCCCTAGATTGCTGTAATACATTTACTGTAATTTTACGTGCAGCAACTCGAACCCCCGATAACTCAAACCTCCCACTACCTCGAAGTAATTTTCGTTTCCCTTTAGGTCATCTACTACAAAATTTTGACCTTGATAACTGGAACCACATATGTCAATACATGGCAAGTCAAAATAAACAGTATACTGTAGCAAAAATATTATTTTTTGAAGCAGTTGTGTAATCTATGTCCTTTTTTTCATTGCACAAAATGCAGCAAACCAGATCAGGTTTTTCTGGCTTAGGGTCCAATTTTCATTCTGTCTACAAAAAGTATTGCTGCTTAAGTCTTTACTTCTGGTCATTTGTTCTCAACTCGCTATAGCTAAAACCTTTTTCAATTTCCCTTGCATTACTTTTGAAAGTCGCCAATAATTATGGAAATTGTTGGCTACAAAATGATAACTAGTCGTGAAGAAGTATTTAGGTCACTTTTCCTATGACAGTTAAACATCAACCTGAATCAGAACCAAAACTACATTTGTAAACCAATTGCAACAAGGTCACAGATAGTTTCATGAATGTGCTTGTTTAATTGTATAATTAGACAAGACTTACCTGTAAGTTGAAGTCTGATTGTGATTCTGTCCTGTCATCAGTCCGGAACGAAGGAGTAACATGAGATGTGCGCATGCACATAGCTGGTCAGTATTTAAAGCAAGTGTTGCAGGAGAGAGTTTGGAACGAAGGAGACGGGAGGGTGGGTACAAGGGCATGTTACTCCTTCGTTCCGGACTGATGAAAGGACAGAATCACAATCAGACTTCAACTTACAGGTAAGTCTCGTCTAATTATACAATTCTATCCTGTCATCAGTCTACGTCACTACAGAGTAACATGAGATTTCAAAGTCCTGTATACACGAGCACATTAAGAACTCAACAGGTTTTATCGTCGAACTAACACCAGTAAGTTACACTGTGACAAGAAAATTAGATTACTGTTGTAATAGCACATGGCCAAAATTGTTGGCAGTGACATCCAAAGGTTTCTCATAGTATTTGGCAAAAGTACCAGTTCGACCAGCCTGCACACTTCATTATCTCAGCAATGTTAAGTCCTTTAGCTTTACAAAAGGATGTTGAAGCAGCTCGGCTACTGTGAGCTGAGTATATGCTAGTATCAATACCTGCTGATTCTAGGACAACTTTGACCCACCTAGAGATAGTGTCCTTAGATATTGGTCTAAATGGCTTAATAAAGCTTAAGAGAAGCTGAGAATGTTTTCCCCTCAATGACGTTGTTCTATGAAGATACTCTCGGAGATGTTCAACCACACAGAGTTTCTTTTCATCCTTGAAAGCCAGTAGGTCTAAGGGAGCCAATTGTCTTCCTGGTTTAGACTGTTTAAGTTTCTCTCAGACAGTTATTCGGTATTTGTCTTCAAGGTCTTGAATGTGGTTTACATCACACTTGTGTAGGGTTTGTTCTCGCTGTCCAGTTGTAAGACATAGCAGCATGGTCTATTTTAATGTGAGTTGCTTCAGAGTTAATGAACTTGGTTGGGCAAATGTTTTCAGGTAGTTCAACACAATAGTAACATCCCAAATCTCTGAACATTTGGGTAGGGCTGGTCTCAATTCAAAAATTCCTTTCATGAAACGTGTAACTAGGGGAAGTTCCCCAAATTTCTTTCCATCTTCTAGGAATAGTGTGGAGGAAAGTGCAGAACGAGCTGTATTTATAGCACTGTAACCTAAACCTGACTGGTATAACAACAACAGAAATTCAATAGCCTTATTTATTCCAGGCTGAAACACATCCAGTTTCTTCTCTGCACAATATTTTTCCCATTTCCCCAGGTAGGTCTGATACTCCTTTCAAGTTCCTTTCCTCCATGAAGCCAGGAGCACATCCTTTGCACTGAAGGATAATTGGTATTTATCTAGTCCCTTCCTGATAAGAGACATACCAGTTTGTGCCAAATTGGGTATTTTGCTCAGTGCTGCTGGAATTACACTGAAGGGTGGAAATGCATAAAAGTTGAGCTGACACCACTGAAGGCTAAATGCATCTATAGCATAAGCACTAGGGTCTGGTCTGAAAGACACAAATTTTGGAAACTGATAGCTTATTCTCGAGGCAACCAGGTCAATGTCAGGCCTGAAATTTAGTTTGCTTAAAGCATACACTAGGGATTGGTTATCAAGTTTCCATTCAGACTCCCTTTGATTGCGTTGTGACTCAAAGTCTGCAGCAAGGTTTTGTTTGCCTGGGATATGAGCTACACTAAGCCACATATTTCTAGCTATGCACCATTCCCAGATTTCTTTTGCCAGAAAATTACATTTTTCAGAGTGACTGGTTCCCATGTGATTAACAATATTGACAGCAGTGGTGTTATCACACATAACTCTGATGTGGGTGTGATCCTTATCTTTTGCAAATGTCTTAAGTCCTAGAAAAATTGCCAACATCTCTAGGTAGTTTATGTGGTGTTTTGATTCCAAATAGGTCCAGTTGCCTCCTGAAGATACACCTTCACATTCTGCTCCCCAACCTAAGCCCGAGGCATCTGTAGTGATCTGGCACTGGGTTTGAGCATGTGCTATGAGATTATATACACTTTCTACATTTTTCACCCACCACTGTAGTTCAGATTTAGCTGGTTGTGACAAGGACATGCAAGCATCAAAGTCACCCTTTGCCACCTTCAGTGCAAGGGTCTTATATCTCTCTAAATGTCTGTAATACAGAGGTCCAAACATTATTCCTGGGAACTGGCTACTAACTTGCCAATGAGGCTTGCTACACTTCTTATAGTTGAGGAAGGGCATTTAAAAATCTCCCTTAACCCTTTCACTCCCAAGAGTGACTTTATAGATTTTACTCTGTCTAACGCCAGACGATTTTACTCGTCAAATGGAGACCCCTTGGGAGTGAAAGGGTTAAGTAATTCACCACAAGTATTTTTATTTTTTTTTTTTTTTACATTAGTAGCTTTGTCTCTGGTAAGTTGAATTGTCACTGTCACAGAGTCAATGACAAACCCCAGAATAACAAGTCTCTGGCTTGGATCCAGGGAGGATTTTGCAGGATGTACTGTCAAGCCCAATATTGGTCAAGCACGACTGTTGTGCCAATAGCATTATGAACGTACTGCTCATAGATTTGACCTTGTAACTACAAATCATCCAAGTGAGCGACAGATATGTGGCCCTTCTTGTGCAAATGTGCTAGAGGGGGTTTAAGTATTTTGGTAAACTTTCTTGGGGCACAGGACAGACCATTTGGGAGACATGTGAATTCATACAGTTACTCTTCCCATTTGAATCTCAAGAATTTCCTGTCTGCCTGTCTGATAGCGATGGAATAATAGGCATCTTTCATATCAATTGATGCCATGAAACAGTCCTTGGTGACTAATTTAATTACTGCATGGAAAGAGTCCATTTTAAAATGATGGTAAGCCATTGTTTCATTAAACTTTTTCAAATTAAGTATGAGTATAAATGATCCGTCTTTCTTAGGACGTACAAAAGATATTTGACACAATTTGTCCTGGTGTGTATGTTGCTTTAGATATCACACCCTTCTGGAACAATTTACATATCTCTTCCTTGACAACAGGAAGTTCCTTTTTTGAAAACTTCTGGGTAGGTAATCTTTGTTGAACAGGTGTGGTAGTGTATTCAATGGCACTACCTAGGATATCATACAGAACTGCTTTATCATTTGTTAGGGTTGCCATGTTGCAAAATTTGCGGCTACTTAGCCAGCTGTAAATGTTTCAAATGAAGTTTTCAAGTAATTCAAGACAACAGGTAGGAACTCAGAGAACAAACTCACCAAATTATTTATCTCTGTTAGCTTTGCCATTATGGCTTGTCGTTCTCCTGTGGCTTTTTCCTTTTGAAATTTTTGTGTTGACCCAAATAATCTTTCCTGGGTCCTTTATTGTGGCGGGGGTTGTGACCTGAAAGATGCTGGTTTCCTTTAAAAGATGTCCTGTTGGAGGGGTGTGCCAAGGAGAGACTAATCTTGCTAGCTTCTCTAGCATCTCTTAGGTTCTTGGCTAGGTCACCACCAAATAAGTACTGACTGTTTGTCATTACGTCTGTAGAACATATGGCTGAGTATTCTGGTTTTAGTGCTGGTCGTATCTGGTCCTGTCGAAACTGGGACAACTGTGCATTAAGATGGCCCAACATAGCAATGGAATCTACAGAATGTGTAATCATTTGTGAGCTTGTTTGACCCGGTTGCTGTACCAGAATATTTGCTGTTTGCAAAATGGCAAAGGTGATTTTGCAGACAAATTGTTGTATATTTGACAGGAAGAGATCCGTCCTTCTTTTCCTGGAGTTCAACTGCGTCCATATTTCAGGGTTGACCTTCGTACCCTTCATATCCTCGCGGTTGTCAGGCCGGTTGTATTTATTGAGCAGGGATTTGACTTTTTCTTGGGAAAGTTTTCTGCCCCATCGCCTTAAAGCAATATCAGCCAGTTGTTGCTGAATCTTTGCGCCAGTGGCATCGTCATCCTCAAATGTGTTAGCGAGATCCTGGAGTAGTTTTATCTCTGGATCGTTTTCCTGCGCTTTTGGGTCGGTGACCTGAGCTGACTCGGTGAGGAGTTTCACATCCTCTTCATCATCGATACTGTCACTAACATAAAGGCTGACTTCGTCGCCACTTAGCTCGTGGCGTGGCCGTTTCATTCCTTGTGTTTTTTCCCCGTCGTGGGAATCAGGCTCACCGAGTATTGGTGACATTCTTTTCTTGCCCGGTGGGCGTTCGTCATGTAATGACCTTGTATCGGGTTGTTGGCATAATGTAGCCAAAAGGCTCGCCATTTGACTCATGTTCCTGTTTATGTCAGCTAGTGATAGCGCCATGTCTCTGTCTTTATCCAGAGATGAATTGCCGTTAGCGACAGGAAGATCGTCAGAAATGGCGCCATTGTGTTCTGAGCTTTGATCGCTCATCTCGAAGATTTTTACTTGAATTGCAAAAAATATAGGGTTACGGATTGTGATGTGCACTTACCTTCTAATTCAGCGTACGATAGAAGGAAGATAGGAATAAAATGATAGGAAAACCACCGATTTCCAGTAAAACACTCACCAACACTGTTGACCTTCCAGCGAAGCGCCAAGCACTGACCAGCTATGCGCATGCGCACATCTCATGTTACTCTGTAGTGACATAGACTGATGACAGGATAGAATTAGTGAAAGGTTGCCACAGTTGTGTGCAACCTAATAATAATAATAATAATAATAATAATAGTGAAAGGTTGCCACAGTTGTGTGCAACCTAAGCAGTTGCAAAGATAAGACCTGAGAAAAACTTGAGCTTGAACAGGATTCGACCCATGACTTACCTATACCAATGCAATGCTCCAATGCAGCGGTCTTTCTCTTTAAGTTATTAAATATTTCTTCCACAGTTCACATATATGAAATTTTCATATATGCACATTTAATGTGCTTGTTGGTGGCAACATGTGATTGTTTTGCATTCGGATTGGTTCATTGGACTGTGTGCGCCTGTTGTTACTGGCTAATTTCCATTGAAATGGTCATGTGCCGTATATTTTTTGTTTACAAAAGCCGACAAATTAAAAATTTGCAAATAACACGGAAACTAGAAAATGTCTAAATAAGCTCCTTCAAATAAACTATTTAAGAGATCGTACTACAGAGCTTAATTACGAAGTGCGTTTTGTGCATTTTACTTAATTTGGAAGTGTGTTTGTCATTTCAAGCCACATCGCACAACCCTACCATTTTACTTACTTAGTTTGTTCAGGCCATACTGGGGAATATTGGAACTGGGTCATTTTTGTACAGGACCTTGCTGTGCTCAGTCCATACTGTCACAACCTCGGACAATATTTCCCACACGCTCAGTTAGTAAGCAGTTATTATCTGGAATGTAAGGTTATTTACTAAGAGTCAGCTTATTCATGTGTAATTACTTATTAATGAAGAGCATAATTAGATGGCTAAGATCTAGGAAATACGATAAAGGCACTTTCCAAACCTGCATTTTATTTTTTATCTGTCAAAATGGAGATCAAACTGCATGCTACATGACTTTTTTTTTGTTTTGAATATGATTGTTTCGTATTGAATTGTATCGTGTTTCAGCTGTGAAGTTATCAAAGAACAGAAAACTGGGGAGTCACTGCAGTATGCATTTATTGAATTTGAGAATGTAGGTGTTATAAATTATAGCATATTAAGCATAAGTAGATATTATTAATTATATCATTGACAAAATAATGTAACTACATAATAACATCTGGCACCTTAATTTAAACCTTGTGTTAACTCAAACCACAATCAAAGACTGGGATGTTTAAATACCTGTGTTTAGATTGATGTCCTTTTTCATTTTTCTCATGCAGACTGGAAGCGTCTTGTCTTAAATTGGTTATTTTGAGCCATATTTTTTGGTTAATTACAATAGCCTTACTATTGTCACATCTTATTAATATTTATGACAAAAATGGGATCAGAGAAACAAGTCCAGATAATCAAAAAGTTCAGATAATCATGATTCGACTGAATTGAATTTCACCTGAGGGTTTAAGTTATAGCAAGTCATGTGTTAGGAATGCCCATTTTCTTTGTTATATTTGAATATGTGAATTACAGTATCATTTTTCTGTTAAGTTTGCCAAGATATGATTTGTAAATTATTCCCCAAGATACTTGAAATGATTTTCAAAGAAGTTTATTTATTTCCTCTAATATGAAGGTTATTGGTTTATTTCAGGTTGAGGATTGTGAACGTGCTTACTTTAAAATGGACAATGTTCTTATAGATGATCGGCGCATTCACGTTGATTTCTCTCAGTCAGTTTCAAAACTTAAATTTATGAAGCAAGGTAAATTGTTCCAAATTGTATTTGCCAAAGATATGTTTGATGTACATAAAGTAATTAAAGGGTTTGGTGTAATAGTGTAGTCAGTGCATCTTAAAATTTCTGACTTTGTGCATATTTTAAGCTTTTTGTCATGTGGTCAACATTGCTCTGTATTTTTTGTTATTTTCCACTTTTTTTTCTTGAAGTAATCCATGCAGAACATGCAGTCAGCCTTAGAACTGTGTAATGCCATTGTGACATTTTAAATAAATTTTTGAATTTGGGCATCTAACTCTGTTAACTTCAAATTCTATTAGGTTCCTTTTCTTTCTGCTTTGGAAGAAAGAAATACCCGGAAGACCAACTGCATTTTCTGCTTGCATTATGTTCCTTGAAAAAGGAGTGACTGTTCACAAATAGCAAATAGGACAATGATAACAACAGTCACATGTCAGTGGTTTGTCTAATAAACTGATCTGACAGTTATGAACTAATCCATACCTTACCACAGGCAGCATCAACATTTTGACTGCTCTTGCCTTCGGAAATTCCAAAATGCTCAGTACCACCCCATGACTTTGGAATTCCAAAATCGTTAATCGTTGCATGCAACAAGGAAACGAATGTACAGTTTTTTGTATCTATATATTATGAAAACAAGATGTAATTCATAAACTTTAAGGCTTCCTTGATCTGGAGCACACTGCACAATCCATGTTTGATCTGCTTTTGTCTGCATGAACACTACTGACCCCCCCCCCTTTCCCTCGGAATTCGAAGATGCCGCCTTTGGTAGGGTATGTATATTTTCTGGAATCACCCAATGTTATTTTTTACAGAATCCAGATAGTTGTAAATAAATGTTTGGCTACACAAAGCTGAGTTGTGTAATGTTTATGCATGGTTATTCAACATTCTTGTTGCTTGATTACATCCTTTTTCTCAGGAGCTAAACCCATTCTTCCTGAAAAACGCAGCAAGGACCCTCCCCAGTTCACCTTGAAGGACAAGACAAAGAAAAGCAAGTATCCTTTTCCATCAAGCCTGGTGTTCATGTTCTCGACTTATCAGTTAAGGTCTAAGTGGTAGTACTGAATTAAATAAACAATGATGGGACTTAACAATAACAATATGCTGTGCAAAGAGGTGATAATGATGATAATAACTGTAATAACAATGATATATATGGGTTATTGACCAAGCGTAAGGTCAAGATGGCTGGATATTGGCTAAGTTCTTTTTTGCATTTTTATGGACCGAGACGAAGTCGAGGTCCATAAACATGCAAAAAAAGAACGAGGCCAATATCCAGCCATCTTGACCGAACAAGCTTGGTCAATAAAGGATTTATTATATGGGATAAAACACCAAAAAATGATCCGTGAACGTGTTTATTTTCAAGGACTGAAAAGGAAGCCCGTTACATGCAAAAATCAAGTTTTCTCGTTTTCGAGCTCCATCGATACACAAACCACAGGAAATCTTTAACTGTCACGGAAAAGATTTTTCAGGGAAAAACTAAGAAAGAAAATTTTGGTAAACCGGCTTTCGCCTTGGATGAATTTTCCTTGCGGGACAAAGCCCTTATCCCGAGCGGGCAAGATAGCTCCATATTGCCCGCTCGGGTAGCCAATCAGGCTCGGGTAGCGCGAGATTCGGTTCATCTTGCCTGCTCACGAAGCTAGTCATATAATAAGTGTATATACATGCACACTGAAAATTCCTTGACTCAGATTGAAAAGCTATGATCTGTTATTTGATGATGAAGATGATCATCAAGGAAAGTCAAGTAAAGGAAACAATAGAGGTCATGACAGTAGTGATGAAGAGGGTTACAAGCAGGAAAAAAATCAGGACAGGAAAAACATGGAGAGCAATACAAGAAAACAAAGCAAAAGGGATGACTATGATTTTCATAATCACAAGGGTAAAAGGAAACATGAATCTGAGGACAAAGGCAGGAGGAAAGGAACACGACATTACAGTACCAGTAGTGAAGAAGACAGTAAAGAAAAGAAAAAGAAGAAATCTAAGGAAGATGGAACCTCAAGGTCCCCCAAGGTATCACTAAAAAGTATTGTAAGTTACTATTAATTTTGCTATGAACTCCAAAACTTGGAGCAAGGAGAGATCTTATGGTTTTGAGCCATTTGTTTTCTTCTAATCATAAAAATTACAATCATTTTCTTGATTGTGATTGGTTTAAAAACTCCTATTTTCCACTAATTCACTTGCCATGTTGTTTTTGGACAGTTTGTTAATTGGACAATTCAATAAGCCAATCACATTCAAAGTTGTTACTTGTAGTTTAAATCCACTAATCACATTTGAAGTGCAGACTAAAATGGGGAATTTTTTTTCTTGAACAAAGACAACATTTCGTGTCATAACTTGCATTTGGCTTTTCTTTTCTGGGAAATTGCAAATTGATTACTTGGTAATAGAACTTTGTGTTATTTAATTTGGTCTGTAATCATAACTATAACAAAGTTTTCAAATCTGATAAGCTATCAGCTGCCCTGATTTCAGCCTTAATTGGACGGTATGCGTCATGCCTAAGTAATTCGACAGTACATGCCATCACCCGCATGCTTAAGTGGATTTTTTTTTTCACTGCTAGTAAAAAAATCTCTGAATTTCTTGTTTTGATTTAAGAAAGAGCTCAATATATCACAAATTTTGGTAAAGTTATTATTAATATGCAACAGAACTTTGTGTTGTTCAATTCAATCTGTAATCATGCTCATGATTAAGTAAGTCGAACACCCGCTATGTGGTCGTCCGATTCTGTTAATCACTCGTACACATGATTACAGTCTGAATTGAAAATTGAACTCCTGCTTCTTGGTCATCTGATTTTGTCATCACTCATATGATTACAAACCAAATTGGACTCCACTCAGCCCTGTTACCATTACAAATTGAATCTTGGTTTGCAGTTAACCTTTGTTTCTAATTTTTTCATGTACCTGCACCTTCAATAGTTTGTATTACCCCTTGTGGGATCCTAGTTGATAAAACAGAAGCAAACTCAAGTAGTCATGTTTATTATGTTGTTCAATTTTTTCCTTGGTTGAAATTTTATTTTCCTTTGTTTTTTTGGTATAGTAATAATTATATGATAATGAGTTTGAAACAAAGGAAAAAAATTTTAACCAACTATAAAATTGAACCACAGCATTTATAAACTTTTATCGGCTTGCAAAGTGGTAGCAAATTGATAAAGATATCCCATGTGTGATATCTCTGGGAGGATAGTGTTTTAATTGATTTGCTCTTTCTTGGTCTACTGCTAAATAATATATTATAAAGCAGAAAGAGATGAGATTTTTTGTTTCTGTACTGTCTAATCTTAACTAATTAAAAATTTCAATTCTAATTTCTAGCTCTGATGAAGGTAGGTGGTGGCCACCAACTTATTAAAAAATTAGGTAAAGTAACATCAAAAGAAGCTAAAAATGTTTGTGACCAATCACCCAAGAGTACATAATTAAAAATTACTATTAAACCAAATTTGTGTTATAACAATGAAATTGTATAGCACACTTTTTCATATGGATATGTTCAAAGGTGCTTTAGATCAATTCTTCTAATTAATTACAATCAAACTTTACAAAGATCGACCACAACACTGGGGTCTATGTCCCTTACCCTTTTCGAACAGTGTTGTGAGATGGGACCTTCACTTTTTTGTCCTTATCCGAGAAGACTAGAATGTCTAACCATTTGCGGATGTCATAACAAAGGCAGCACACCTTCATTTTTTTCAGTATCTTGAGTGTTGGTTTGGCCAAGGGTGAACTCACAGCCTCCTGCGTGACAGGCTGGCCCTCTGACCAACTGAGCTAACAAAGCAGCAGTTGAGCTAGTTGAAAAACTTAATATCGCAGGTAGTTAGATACATGTTTGTCCCTTTTCAGCACAGTGAAGACACAAGGCAAAGGGAAGAATCACGAAGAAAACACAACTCTGATGATTACTACAGACGCAGACAACAAAGGTAATTTTTTAAACTTGTTACACATTTCAAGTATTTTTTTCTGGAATGCTATTGCAGTGATGATGGTTAGGTTTTACCTATAGCTTGTTTCTAGCCCTTAAACAAACAGGGACCCTCTGAATAAAAATTCATGTTGTATTTACCATTAAGATTCTTTTCTACCAGTTCCATGCTTTGTAATGTACTTTCTTGGCTTAAAAAGTTCAATGCTTAAATGCTTTCCTGCTGTAGGAAGTTTATGAGTAGATAAGAAAATACAAAATCTAGAATGAATATTGTAAATTGAAGTTTTTTTAAAATTTATTTCTGATTGTTTTTACCATACTCTAGGGATTACTCCCCCAAGCATAAAGATAAAGACAGGCATTCTTATAATTGGGACAAGCATAGGCATTCTGAAGGCCACAGTGGCAAACAGGCATCCCATGGTGAATACAGACATCGTGACAGACATAGACATTAGCTTCAAAAACAGGAGCTACTTAATCTGGGGTTAGGCCAGGCACAATTGGCAGCCACACAAATTTACAGGTATTCCAAAGGGACTACACGATGATGTTCCATTTGGTTTTTACAGCAGGGATAAATGGCAGACTTGTGAAGTGTGCTGAAACTGACAGGTCTGCACTGATGGTATAGGTTTTGAGTGACGTCATGTATTTAAAAATATCATTATCTTGACACAGTAACATTCTGTAATGTTATGTACATATTAGTTTTTTTTTTGAGAACAACACATTACTGATACATGAGTACACGATGTATTAGGTTGAAGCTTATACATAGGCTACAAACCTTTATGGACCGAGTGCTGCTTTTAGAAAATATTTACATTCAAGAATATTTGAAATATTAACAGGAAAGTTAATAACCTTAAGTGCAGGTCAATGTAACTGAATGACTAATGAAGCTATGTCACAGGTAACATTTGCAATAATGGAACAAAAAGTAATGATCTAGCATTAAAATATTGCAGAACTACACTCAAACTGTCTTGCTGTTTTAAATGGGGCAGACCTTCAAATATGATGGCTTCTTTAAATTTTGCTCCCACTTCTTAAAAAAGTCACAAAAAGGTATGTTACTTTCCCTCCAAAATAATTTCTTTGGAGTCAGTTTGGGTGAGACAAATCTTTTCTGTGACATTGTACATCAAAAGTGTGGAAAAGTACTGATCTGAAATAAAAAGAAATCCCAACCAAAACAGAGGTTGTATTGCTCTTCCACCAATCTTGCACTTGCAAATGGCACTAAAATCTCACTGTGAATATATTACTAGACTTGAATAACCCTGCATGTCTCTCGTAGACTCATATTAAATTGCCAAAACCAAATCTTTTAAAAACCCTCATAGCACATTTTTTGTTAAGCTTACTTTTAGTAATAGTAAAACAGTGAAAGGTGAACAAAGACATCATTTTCCATTACTGGTCAATCTTTCTGAATGTACAGTGCTCTTAAATAGACCAGGGGTCAATTCAATAAAACTTTTGTTAGTAGCTATTGCTTTGGAGGTTCAAACCAATAGCAGTACTAGCAAATTACACTTGTAAAAGGTTTATTGAATAGACCCTTGTTAAGTTCCCTGTGAATCCAGCTTCACATTGCTGTGCCTTAGATCAAAAAAAGGATGCTTCCTTCCTGGAAATTCTTCCTCAGTGCCCTTTTCTGGTTAGAATGCACATTGGAGTTTACCATTCAGTCATCGCTTAAGACTGAAGAGTACCTTAAAACTACATGTCATATTTCTATTCATCTGACTCTTCTGATAGCACAATTGTTGATCTGGGGACTTCCGACTCTCTGGTTTGTTGAAGGATAATTTCTGCCTGCTCATGAAGTTCCATGACACGATTCTGAAAATGAAATAAAAACATTGAGAAGTTCTTATACAAATAAAGAGGGATAAATACACACTGAAAGTGAAGAAATGCATAACAGAAAAATAAGTTAGAATAACAACATAACAGGAGTGCAACAGCTGGTCAGCAGTATGATGATCTAATAAAATTTTATTCCTGGGTCTTCACGAGAAGCATTTGAGGCTTTCAAAAAAGACTGGAAAACTTTCAGGTACAGGCACAGTAATTAGTTTTGTTTAGTAGATGAGTAGTGATTGCTACAGTCTCTGAAACACAGATTGTAGTTGATACTTAGCTTAGTTGTGGTTGAAAATTAAATTGATCTTGACAGCCTTCTATTGTAAAAATACTGAAATAATTAACCTTATTTATATTAAAGGTTTCTTAAAATTGGTAGAGATCATTCTAACTAGGAATTTCTCTCCTCACATGCAACTCTTTTTTTTTTGGAAATCACCCTCTCCTCCCCCAATTTCCAATGTGAGTTAAATTCCCATTGAAGTAAAAAAATTTCCTTTTTGCCTCCTTATGTGATCTCTAACATAAAAAATCTCAGTGCTACCGGTAATCAATCCACTGGTACTGTAAGTATAAACACAGGGATAGAAGGAGCACTCTTGATATTGACAGGAGTGTTGAAAAATATGAAGCCCTAATGATGTACCATTTAACAATATTATTAGAGAGCAGCGTTGGCACAGTGGTGACAGCGCTCGCCTTCCACCAATGTGGCCCGGGTTTGATTCCTGCCCCCGGCTTCACATGTGGGCTGAGTTTGTTGGTACTCTACTCCAAGAGGTTTTTCTCTGGGTACTCCGGTTTTCCACTCTCCACAAAAACCAACATGTCATTTGATTTGATTTAATTTAATATGATTTTATTTTATTTGTGCTTTACAGTGTCGTCCGCAGTTAGAGCAATGGTGCTAAATACAGTTGACACTCAAATAAAGTTCACCATCATTATTATTATTATTATTATTATTATTATTATTATTATCATCATCATCATCATCATTATTAGATGAGATTGAGGATGACACAACATTACCAAGGCTGAGGTTTGCGTTATCTGACAAAGCTGAAACTATTGTCTGTAGGCAGGATATCTCTTCTACATATATGGAAACATTGCTGTCTGCTGGTATGACACAATGAAACAGTGCCAGAAAAATTAGTTGCGTGCTTCTAGTTCTAGCTAGTCAGAGTTGAGATAGTGACACCAACACTTAATAACAACTACACCTGCATGTTTGTTACCTGTATAAGGGTTTTGTGTTCCATGATCATGTGACAGGCCGTGAGTACCAAGTCAGAGTATTCTTCTTTTTCTTGCTCTCTGTCTGTTGCATCTTTCTCCATCCTACACAAAGGTGATGATAGCTTTGGTGAGTAAAGACCATAGTCTTCAAACAGGCTAACTGAGGAGTACCTTTCTTCAACAGGTGACATACACTTTGTTATGCCTTAGTTAATAGAATTTGGTGTCACTGATCTAATATCCGTAAGCTGGTGAATCTTTTTACTTTTGATGTTTGCTAGAAACATAATTCATACTGTAAGAGAAAGCTGAATACCCATCCCTTCTTTGGGTGAAAAGGGCTAAAAGATGTGATTTCAAGATGAATATATTAAAATGAAGATGGAATATGTGCAATTTTGGTCTAATATAATCATACTTGTGATTTTGAATCTAACCTGTAATGCATCCTTCTTTGATCAAACAGCATTCCACTCAGTTCAATGACCATAATTACAGATCCTAAGACTTATCACCTATTATTACTAGTTACTATTGTGATCATCATCATCATCAGCAGCAAACATCATCATTATAATTAACACTTATTTTTTACGCCATCTGTGCCCAGCTGTGTTCCAGTTACAATGTCAGCTAAAAGTCGCCAAGGTTAACAAAGCTTGTTGAACAGAATTTTTAATTATGTGAATGTGTAATCAGGCAGCTTTACCTTAGCTTAAGCTCCCTTAGTTCCTTCTCATTTTGTTCTACTGCCTCTTGACATTTAAGCAATGTCATTTTCATGTGCTGGACTCCTTCATCAAGACACTGAGAATCACCTGTAGTTTTCTGATGTTCCTTAGCCATCATCTGGACGTGAATAAAAAACGCAGGCACACGCACACAAGCAAAAATATGAAACATTAGTTTTCCTCATGTTTCTAATATTATTCATATGTGTTACTGACCATGCTTGCAAGGCCAAATGGCTGGATATTAGCCGAGTTCTCTTTCTAAGTTTTCACTGATGCAGATTAACTTGAAGCCAATTAAAATGAATGACGTCAATATCTAGCCATCTTGATTGAACAAGCTCAGTCAATAAAAGATATATTAAATGGCCAAAAGATAACCCCAATTTGTTTTGTTAGGCTGGATAAAATAGGTAATCCTACTTGAATATCCAATCACAACTCAGGATTTTCCTCATCTTGCCTACTCCCGGAATGAGCCATATAATGAACTGTCATATGAAATTGATGGTCGCAATACAGGTCTAACAGCCATTCTTGTAGAGAGACTGCATGTTAGCCAGTGTACAGTGACAGTGATATATTTCCAGGCAGATGGGTATGACTGTTGCTGTGTCCTATCCAATTGGAAATGTTGTGCCAGGCATGTGAAAGATGGTTGCACCTTTTTGCCTGGTTTCAGGAAGAATATCATGTATAACACAATAGATAGTAGTCCTGTTTCAGAGACAAGAAACATGCTGTACAAAATTAAGCTTTTGGTCTTATGCATTAATTTTTGCAGTTTGCCAGTTCAAAATAAAGATAATACTGACACTTGTTATGTAATACCCTGTGTCATAGTTAGGTTAGATTTTTAGCATTAGGTTTTAGTTTCCCATGTACAAGTTGTCCCAACACATTAATGTACAGTAATACATAGCATACCTCCTTTTTCCAATCCAAATCCTTATCCACTGTCTGTATTTTTGTTTCTAAAGCTACAATTTCCTGTTGCTTGTCTGACACCATGTCACTCAGCTGCAAAAAATGATTTCAGTAATCAGTGGACCATAAGATGTTAATGTTGAGGGGTGGATACCGTGGATGGCCAAGTCTTGGGTCCAGACGCGATGAACACATCCTAAAACTTGTTAGGAAATGTATACTTTACATGGCTATATACTATATTAATATAGATCAAAGAAAACCTGAAACTAATATCATTATCATCTAGGTACCTGGTCAAAGGCTTCCTCTTCTGTGATAGCTTGTGATTCAATGGTCCGGATTTTTTCACTTATTTCATGTTTAAAGCGTAGTAAAGCAGGCTGTAATGAAGAAGAAAGATTACAAAATGTCATACATTTACCATAACATTACAAACGCAACAACCCCTCAAAAGTGGAGATAAAGTCTCTACTCTCCTTGAGAATAAGGACCCTCTGAAAGTTTCGACCTGAAAAGTATTTTCCCTTTTAAACTAGAAATAACAAAAATGATAATATATAACAAGTTCATTCGAGGTATTTTATGATTATAATGATCTTTGACATTTCTAGTATTCGAAGGACATTAGGTAACTTTAAGTATTTTCTTTTCAAAAAGTATTTCTTTCATCTCTGAAAATCCATTACATATGTAATAGGGATAATGAAAGCTTTTCACACATCTAGAACACATATCCTATGTGTGATACATGTTTTAGCAAGTGAACCCAAAAGAAGGGACCCTCTGCAAGTACTGATAGGAAAAGGCAGCTAAATATTAATGTAATGACGGTCATTACTTTATGGGACTTTGCATCCAAGTGATTTCAACCTCAGCTAAATCATCCAAATGTAAAATAATGAATTACATGATAAGCTGGTAAGATACAAATCACCAAGGCATATGAAAATAAAAATTATCCTTGGCAGGTAGCCTAAAATAGCATTGGTTTTTTTTAATAAATTGAAAGCCTCATAAGCAAGTTCATTACAAATTCATAGTCAAATGTAAGACATGAGTGTAACTTAAACAATTAAAGTTCAAATCATTCATTTTTTTTAAGAACCTATATAAAACACTTGGAGAGAATAAAGATCTTTGGACTTGAAGGGTTGAGTTGAATAAAAAATCCATGCCTGGCTACGTTGAACAAATCATGAAACCCTTCCACTCCTAACAGTGACCAATGTATTACTTATATCAGTTCCAATATATTACTTCTATCAGTTTCAATACATTATCAAGCAAACAGATGATCAGCAAACTAATGAAAAGATCAAACATGAAATTCTCCAAACTAGCGAGTAAGAAAACATATGGCACTCATCAAGGAGAGTTCGAACTCACATCTTCAGAGTGAAAGGGTTAAAGATTTAAGTTTATATATTGACCTTAATAGTCGCTCTGAAGTCCATATGAACTCTCTGATCTGGCCTCTGTGAGTGGGGGTAGTAGTGCATCTCAAAATCAATTCCACCAGCATGATCAGCTGACATTGGTATCAACTTCAACTTCCTGGCGATCTCATTATATTCACGAGTGTGCCTTTCAATCTGTAAGGAAGAAAACACCTCATGTGTGGCTTCAGTCATTTTCAACAGAGCAGATCAGTTCACTTGAAATTAAATTTATACTTTATATTGGCTGCTGTTTGGAACTCTATAATTCAACTGGGCTCTGTTTGTTAACACGTTAGTCTCTTGGTTTTGGGGTTCGCTGGGTCATTGATAGTGCAGTCTTTTACATTGGAGCATATGAACCACTTTTGACCTGGTGCCTGCATTAGATGGCTGGGATCAGTGTAAGTATCTTGGCAACTGTGCCCTTACCCCTCCTCTAACCCAACATTAACACTGGTTCAGCTGAGCTGGCACAGTGTTGCACTGGGTATTGCAAGTTTCCAGGTTCGAATCCTGTTAATTTTTTTTCCCAGGCTGAATTGCAATTGCTAAAATTTTGTTTACTTAACCCTTTCACTCCCAGGGGCCTTCATGCTTGATTTCCTGTTATTCCCAGAGGCAATTAGGAGGCTCACTCCAATTAGTGAGTGAAAATCAAAACATATATGCTCAGTAGATTTTGGAGCCTCTATATTATCTATAAATTGCACAAAATTGAAGCTAAAACATGGTTTTATTTCATTACAAGGTTATTATAAAGTAAGAAATAAAGTTTGAGTCACAAAATATGTTGTGAAGTTTAGATTTTCGAAAAATTCAAATTTGGCGCCATTGCGCTTCGCGTGCCACGTCACGGCATCTTACACTTTTTGATAAAATATTCGAAATTAAGAAAATATATACAAAATGAGGCTTTCCAAACGCAAAGCAATAATATATACAAGTAAAATTGAACTTTAAGGTGCGTTTCCTGACCGTTCAGGTTGTTAAAAATGTTATAAAGTCATGTCACTCGTGTGGTTCATCTCAGCTGCCATCCAAACTTTGATGCCGTACATTGTCGGTTTCGCCGGCATGTTTTGGCGAAACTAAAGTCTTCCTTTGAAGGCAATCATCCCCTCATCTACGGCAATGTGTTTGTCAGGCGAAAAACACTGCTGGCTGTTCTCTAATACGGCATTTAGAACCGGCCTGATTTTGAATAACAGATCGTAACCTTCGCCACGTGCCGGAGTTCGCGTCGAGTCAACGAAGTGTTAGAATTGGGAAATTTCTTGAAAGCGGTTTCTCGGTGTAGTCCGTTTAATCCCTTCATTTCCTATGAAAGCATCGTCCTTCAAGTAGTCTGCAACTCTAGGAAGTTGATTAATTCCCATAATCACACAAATGCCGAAGAACGCTTTTATTTCCGGCTTGGAAACATCCTTCCATGCGGCAAGGCGACCAGCATTGTTTTGAAGACTCTGCCAGGCATAGCGGTTTGTTTCCTCGACTATACAATCGACAGTTTTTTCTCCAAACACTCTTAAGAAATAGTCGTCTGCCTTAGCATCATCCTCAAAGTCCACACGCACCCCAGGTTCGCCGGAGAACTCGCTCACTCGCAATGTTGGAGAGTTCGACCGTCCACGGTGTTTCTATTTCAGCCTCCGCATCGCTTCTTTCTTCGTCTTCGCTTTCTTCATCTCCATCGACCTCAAAACCTTCAAAGTCGATGTCTGAATCATTTCCATCAAATTCTTCATCCGAATTTCTAAAGAGTTTCCGTTCTTCTTGTTAGCTAATTTCCGCAGACCGCCATGTTTGATCAGTGTTGATTTGGGGAAATGTAAAATTTTTGCCGCTCCGTAGCTCCCTTGGGCAATCAGTTTTTTATGCGCAGTAGCTATAATATGATTAGTCAATGTGTCTAAAACAATGGATAACCTATTGTGCAGCTTTTCTAGCCTTACGGGGGAGAAGAAAGGCATTCAAAACAAAGGTAGTTTGAGCGGCCGGTTACGGCCGGCTTGGGAATATTGGCACATTTTTTCGCGGCCGGTTGCGGCCGGTTTGGGAGCGAAAGGGTTAATATTGTCAGGGAAAAATCTTCCATTACGTAGTTCGTTGTCTAAGCAAATTTTTGCTGCATTCAAAGGGGCTTCAATTCTCAATTGCCCTATTTCAACACAAACTCAGATAAATTCGTCTTAAATAACAAATATATATTGCACCCTGTTTCTATTAATAGTACCTCTTCATGCTTCTTAGCAAACTGCATTTCTTTCTCCCAGATCTGTTGATCAAAATAATCTCTGTCCTTCTCTAGCTGTTCCACAGTCTTTTGTAAATCTCTTTTTTCATGCTTCATTCTTTCAACATCTGCTGCACTGAGCTCCTGATTACTAAGTGTGTGCTAAAGCAGACAATAAACATTGAAACAATCAGGTTGCAAGGTCAGATGGCTGACCAGGAACTAGAAAAACAGGTAATAGCAGGAACAGGAAAAACAGGTAATGGCAGGAACAGGAAAAACAGGTGACATCAGAAACAGGTAACATCAGGAGCAGGAAAAACAGTTAACAGCAGGAACAGGAAAAACAGGTAACATTCAATTCAGAAACAGGAAGAACAGGTAACGTCAGGAACAGGAAACAAAGGTAACCGCAGGTACAGTTGTATTTGCATGGCAATCACAGGAAATCTTAGTCTCCCTCGCAGCCGTTTTTTGGATGTCACGCAACGTTCTTTTGGGTGAACATTGCGTGACATCCAAAAAAACGGCTGCGAGGGAGACTAAGGAAATCTTGGTGCACTAAAAAATGTGATGAGTGATACCCTGTTTTCTTTTTTACCTTTCCTGATATGTCTGAGAGTATAAGTGCCATTATTATATCTCTCAGTTAGTACGTGCGCTGTGATTGGTCAATTTAGCGGGCCGTACTTCACTGTACGGCCCGCCAAAGTTTGTTTTGGTCGCCAAAATGACTCCAGAGATATAATATCTTATTAACCTCGTTTTCTCGGTCCATACTGTAAAATACGGATCCTCGCGCGGGCCATAAATCAACGGGAAAAAACTTGGTCCGTATTTTACAGTACGGACCTCGAACTCGATTAATAAGAGGTATGTATTCACATTGTATAAGGTGATGTATACAGGTTCAAGATCGAACAACAGCACTATTTGTCTTTCGCATTCTAGAAACTGTTTGATGTGTTAGAATGAATTAAGAACACGTGCAAAGCAGTGTTGGGATTGCATTTGGAATGTAAACAGCCATTTTTTTGTACACGTTCACACAAGGATCCCAGCTTGAAGTGGTTTTGTATCCTATCTGGATATAAAAATGGACACTCATAGTGTAATATTTGACAGGAATAATCAATCAAAAGACTGGAAATGTAAGAAGGGGCTCCGTGGTAAGAAAGCGGGTTCAGTGCTACAACAGGTTGCAAAATTGTTGAGACACTGAGTAAAAAGCACCCCATCCTCCTTTAAACGACTAATGGCATAAAGTTGTGCTGATTTTCCAGCTCCCCCCTCCCTCTCCCCCTTTCAATGCTGTATGTTTAACTTCTCAGCATGGTTTTGCATTGGTGGCAAAATTGATAGCGGGGGAGAGGGGGAAGGAAGGGGAACCTAAGTGTATGAGACCATTGTAATATTGTAACTTGTAGCATTGTGGGACTTTTATGGTAACTTGTGACCTTTTAAAAAAGTCTCTGTGAGCTTGAGGAAGTTAAAAAAACATTTTGCTTACCTGTAGCATGGCATTTTCTTGTGTTAAGGCTTCTTGTTCCATTCCTAAAGAAGATTAAAAGAGTTTTGAAAAAAGGATTTAGCTACAGGGATTTGTTTATGTTTCTGCTTTTTTCATTTTTGGAAATTCTCACCTCAATTTAAGGAAAAAAATAGAAATTGTTGTAACTGTTCACTTTCTGTTGGTGCTTCCTTCACCTGCCCTTAAATTCATAAACAAATCATTAAAAAAAAATCACATCCTTACTTAGTCCATCTTGCTCATCAACAAGTTGTGTGTTAACCTCTTGCAACTGATGTCTGTGTCTCTCTAAATCTCCCAGGTAGCTTATAAACTTTTCCCTAAAAAATAAAGGTACAACTACATCATTGTCTCCAGTAAAATAAATCTTACTATGGTCTGCCATCTTCCCAACATTTAGGGACTGTTTGTTATTTATGGCTAGGGGGGTATAGGTGATTTTTTAACCAACTTAGGCAGATTAAAAATGTACCCCTTCCCAAAAGTGCATGTATCCTAAAATTACCCTGCCAGTTTATGCCACCGGCCCAAAACAAAGCTCAATGTAATATATCTGCAAAACAGCAACAAAAGGGTTGAAACAATGGATTCTACAAGTTTACCCTCTCAATTCTACTGTATTTAAAAAAACACCCCATTTCCCTTGGTTTTGAAAATTTTACCCCCCCCCCCCACCCACTTTAAACACCACCCCCTAGCCATAAATAACAAACAGATCCTTATATTGTGCAAGCTGTCATGCGGTCAGTCCCTGTTGCTCTATCCTATGGACGACCACTTTTTCAAATCTGAGAGGCGGTTGCCTACAAGAGCTTTGATAGTACTGTAGGTAAGAAGAAACTGGCTTTTGCAAAACACTGAAAGGTTCATAAAAAACCCTTTTTAAGGATACTGTTACTGTGTTTTTACAGAAGCATAATAAACAAAGGGAACGTTTAAGGAGTATTGTAATTCCTGAGTGCCCAAGGTCTTCTATAAAGATTCCACCCTTCCAAGAATGCACAAATGAAGGCAATCATAACTAGAGCTGTATGTTTTTGGTTAAGTATGAAAATGATTTCCTTCAAATCAAAAGCCCTCAAAGTATTTATTATTTATGACTCCACTCTGGATAGCAAAAACATTTATTTCGGTTTCTACTTGAGCACCTTCCTGGCAGTAGGGATTACCAACCCTGATGTAACTCACATGGTTGGATATAAATGCAGATATATACCTACCTATCAGAGGTCAGTGTAATCTTTTGTTCACATAGTGTCTCAAGCTGCAACTGTTGGTAAAAATACAACACTAATGATCAGACACTTTCTTAAAACCAACTGTTGAATATAACGTTTATCCAAAAGTTAAGCAAACGTAACCTAGCACCCTGCTTAACACAGTTCTTTAATCTATTTGAGCACCTTTTTATTTTTTTTTTCTTTGTACAGTAAGCTGGGTCTTAGATTTTTATCGGCCAGAGACATCTGTTTCCCCAGCTTCAAATGAGGTTTGGTACACACTATCTACAGTTATCTTTCATAAAACTGATATTTGTGGAAATGAGACGTTTACACAAGATAAGAGGTTGTATGGCAAATTTAAAAGTACTTGGCCAATTCAGTGCTTTTAGTACTATTTATAATATGCAGAAAATTATCATTTTCAAACATAATGCGCTTGTAGTTGTTTGTCAAGTACAACCGTCCATGTATGGGTTATTTCATCAGAAGAGAATAGATTTCTGTTTGTTATTGTATTATTTAGTTGTCTTTGAGCTGTGCAAGATATGTCAAAAAGTGTTAATTACTGGCATGCAGTATGCACTCATGAAAAGAGGAAATTGTATACATGTATAAATAGGAAAACTTTTCATTGTGCAAGTCAGATCTCGGACGTTTATATGCTCGCCAATGTACAAAATTCAACTTCCAGTATTGTCGCCATTGTCAAACAACGGTGGCTTTTAAGGGAATTGCATTTCTCTCCCTTTTGTGATGTTGACTGATGTTTTGACAAATGTAGCAGAAGTCATGATCAGAGTCAAGTGAGTTGCTTGTCGTCACGTTAGTTAGTTAGTCCTCTTCGACCCGGGTGGGACATAAGGCGTCAACGATCTGCCTCCAATGGGACTGGTCCTTCACAGCATGTTGTGCCTCGCCCCATGTCAAGCCCATCTTCTTTAGCTTGGCCATCACAGTACGTCTGCAAGTTGTTCTAGGCTGTCCTTGCTTTCCTCTTCCAGGTGGTGTCACCGTCGCCGGATCCGATGGCTTGGGGATTTCCGTAGAAAGCCGGACTGAGATAGTATCCCTTAAGGCTGGTTTTCACTAGCGAAAGAGTCATAGTCAGAGGAGCGCTTATGATCCAATGAAAATTGAAAATCGGAGTCGTAAGCGGTGTCATAAGCTTGATGGAATCGGAAGAATCAGAACGGTTCCACTTTCGTCTGATTCCGGCGGAATCCGCTTATGACTCCGATGCTTATGATGAAGTGAAAACTAAATTGTCGGAGTCGCAAGCAGAACCAATAGCAAGGCCTGTGATCTCAACCGGTCCAGCAGGGAAACTACTTCTCTTTCTTTACGTGTTTCAGGTATTGAAGGATTTGCAGTAGTAGGAGTAGACTCAGAGGACTCAGAGCCTGAAGAAGGTTCAGGGTCATTGTTTCCAGCTTCCGCCATTTTGGCAAATGGCTGCCAGTGTCTTGTGATATGGATTACATTATTCAAGTGGAAAACCGCTGAACTGGATTATTTCTTGCATGGAATGATAAAACTGAGTATTCTGTCCAAAAAAAGTGAGGAAAAGCTGGAAAAGAGCCAAAAAAGCTACAAATTTGTCCAAATATTCCAAACTTTTCTAAATACCTTGAAATTTTCTAAATATCTCAGAAACTTCTAAATATCTCAAAACATATCCGGATATTTGTGTCTAACGGAAACACAGGCAATCGTTAGTCTCATTGTGAAAATCAAAAAAGCGCTCTAGAAATCAAGACAATGAAGTTAAGAAATCAAAAATAACTCAAGAGATCTAAGCCAACAAAGTCAGAACTCAAAAGACACTTCTGATATCAAACAGAAAATTTTCTGAAATCGAAAAAGTTACTATAGGTAATCGAAGACGGAAGGGCGAGTGCAATTTGTTGTCTTTGATACAAAATTGCAATCAAAATCACTTGATTTCTTTTCAATAATGTACCTGCAAAATTTTTATTTCAACTTTTCACACTGTTTGGGTATTAATTGACGTGCTCTCCGCCAATCAGCATGTTGGAATTTTTGCATGTATATTATTACGCGCAAAATCAAAGTGAAAAAATTATGGAAATCAAAAATATCACTTCTGGAATCAAAGGGAAAAATTTCAGAAATCATAAAAATCACACGCGAAATTAAAGAGAATAATTTCGAAAATCAAAAAATCTCTTGTAAATTAAAAAGGAAAATTTTGCAAATCAAGAGCAAAAGTAAAAATTGAAACACAGTAAAAGTTCTTTGGCACCAGAAGGGAAAAGGAAAAGGGGAAGACCGAAGACCACGTGGAGACCTACGGTAGAAAAGGAAATGAGAGAAGCAGGATGGAGGACGCGGGTAGAGGCAAGAGCTGTTGTAGCGGACAAGGAAAGGTGGAAAAGCTCTGTGGAGGCCTTATGTAAGAGGGAACTTAAAAGATAGGTAACAGGTAACAGTAAAATTTCTTTAGATACTATTCCAACACCGTAACTCTTGTATAGTTCTGCTTCGTTGCAACTATTGCAACAAAGCAGTACTATACAAAATCACTACATGACACTGTCGAATTGCGTTTGCACCTGAAGGACATTGCCAGTCCACTCAAATGGATGAATTATATAGCAGGGTATCAAATTTCGCATGGTTATTTTTGCGAGGACCTTTTTTTCTAAGTAGCAGGTTCCAAATTCGAGCCCTGTGCTGTTTCTTTAGACAAGAAACTCAACTTCACAGTGCCTCTCTCCACCCAGGTATATAAAGGGGTACCGGCGATATAATGCTGGGGGTAACCCTTTGGTGGACAAGCACCTCATCCAGGCAGGAGTAACAATACTCCCAGGTGGTTTATGCTCCTGCAACCACGATAAGCTCTAGCCGTGTGAGCTTCACGACTCATGTGCAAGCAAGGAGAATATGCCAGAGTATCAACAACTACCAGTATTAATTGGTGAGCACTCTATTGTATTCTTATCAGGCCTTCTGATAGGGTGCGATAAAAAAAAATGCAAATTACGCAAAATTTGCAGGGCAGATTATGCGATTACAGAGGCCAATTATGCGATAAATAATGAAGATTATGCGATTTTTTTCTGAGCAATTTAAACCTTGTTTTATAAGGTTTCAGGATAAGAAAAACACTTTTTTGCTGCTCTTAAGGCATTTTGAATGCGTTTCTGCTTTATATGAAACAATTTTATTTTGCAAAACACAAAGCTTTACTCAACCTCGTTCCCAGGGTCCACTCCTACTCGGCCCCCGAGTAGGAGAGGACCCTGGGAACGAGGTTGAGCTAAACTGAAACACGATGCTGAAGTCTGTCGGAACATGTGCAGTGCAAACCTAACATTGTCTGTGATAAAAAAATGCAAGAATACTCAACGCATCAGCGAAATATTCCTAGCTAGCACTGCCTTACGTTGTGGAGTATATTCCCGTTTCAAGTGATTTTTTACACCAAGTAGAACCTGAGATAAATAAGTGTCTTAGTGATCTGTTCAATTCATGGCGCCGCATAATTAGTTCAAGGCGATAAAAAAATAAATTGTTGGCACGCATGTAAACAAAACACTGACAAGGATCAGGAGCCCTGGATCAGGGTAATGGGCACCTGCAACGATAGAAATAATACCAAAATACTCGACGCATCCCGTTTCAAGCGATTTCTAAGACCCGGAAGATCCAGAGACATTGTTTCTTGAGGAAATTGCGAACCGAATTTTACAAGTTTGTTCAATTCTCAATGGTTTTCAGTAGTTCTGAAAACTTGCTAATGGCACGCTGAAAAGTATTTTGTTAAGCAAAAACAATGAATAAAGTTTTCTTCTTGTATTATTTACAAGTGTTTCCACGACTCAATTACGAGAAATACGAGTTCAATTAAAAAATGCCTGAAAGGTTCAGAGCAATTTTCAAAGCGCGCCATCGCTTCAAATTTTGTTTGTTCTCTAACTATTTTGCATAACTTTCTTTTGTTTTTGTGTGCGGGTTATCTGCAAGTGCGTGTAATCTTACGATCCCGTTTTTCCTTTTAGCAAAAATCACCCGTGTGGGTAATCCTCCGTGCGAGTAAACGGCCGGAAATTACAGCCATTCAGATTGGCTAATCTGAACAAGGGGCGTGTTTGTGTTACACCAATAGGCGACTCTTTAAGAATGAGACTCGTACCAGGTCCTTGACATTCAAAATAACGCCTTAACTTCGAATGAATACGAAATCGAAGGTGAAATATTCTTGTGAGCCTTTTTCCAAGGTAAATCATCTTCAAAATGGCGTATTTTTGCAGAAATTTTCGAAGAAACTTGTTGATTCATGCTTTATTTTATGAATGTTGTGCGTTATTTTTTGAATTATGCGATTTTTCGTGAATTGTGCGATCGGATGCGATTTGAGGTCGATTGTGCGAAATCGCACCATCGCGTAATACCAGAAGGCCTGTCTTATTAACACTCTTCATCGCTATGTATTAATGTCATTAGGGGAAATTGTAGGCTGTTCACTATTGACATGTACCGAAAGAGTCAGTACCAAGCTGAGTTCAGCAAAACACTTACAGAATCACTTTGCAATGCAGTTAATTCCTTTTCCAGAGTATCATTTTCAGCTATCAAATTTTCCATTCCTGAGGGAAAAATATAAAGTCCGAGTTATATTCCTGTCATAAAATTCTATTATGCATTACATTTAAATAGTTCTTGCTATTTATTAAAGATGTTATGAGCACAAACAATTTTTTCACTCAAAGATGACTTTGTGGTCTTAATCATATTGATTGACTATTTCCCTTGTTTTTCATGGTAAGATGAAGGCACATTAACACTTTCACTGTGGTTTACAACAAAAGAAACAACTCAAACCTTTTTGCTTTGGAGTTAATTAAATTACCATTCCTGATCAGTGATTATAAGGAAAAGTTAGGTTCTTGTTTCTACGAACAATATCTTGTGATTACAATTAGGGAAGAAGCTTTAAGTTTAAAAAATATGAGTTAGTGATTGAAAAGGATTTTTTTCAACCACTGACTGACTATCAGTTATTAATAACTGGGTCTGATTGGAATGTTAAATCTGCCGGCCCAGATTCTTTGTGCCCTCAACTGGGAAAGCCTCACTGATAGACGTGAAAAACAACTGGAATCTTAAATGCTCAAAACAGTAAATAACCTGGTACCCGAATACTCATCTGATAAAGTAGCCAGCTTAAATACCATACACAGACATAATCTTCGGGGCACCCAATAAGATGTTGCTACTCTGCGGCCGAACAATTAGGCCCCGCTATAGGGACACAGTAACATGGAACAGTCTGTCAGCGGAGGCTAAGCAGGCCAGTACTTTAAATAGTCTTTAGTCTGCTATTGTAGATTAGCTTTTACTTCATTTTTTAACATTTAACATAAGATTTCTCAAGATGCCGTAATTTTTGAGTTTAGCCTCTAAATACTCCTTGATTAAATATAGTTTTTAGTATTAAAGTGCACAGCTCTATAGAAGACCACTTTTCAGTGATAAGGATCCCCTGGGTAAATTTTATTCTATTATTCTATTCTAATAACTTCATTACGAACTAAATTAATAATAATAATAATAATAACATTGTTATAATTAATACTAACATTATTTTAACTAACTTAATTATTAATATACAAATGTTTTTGCTGTAGATCATGAATTTATTACCGTCAAGCAATCCCGCATTTCTTGACCCTGTGGAGAGAAACATTTAACACTTAGTACAATGAGTGACAACAAATAGTCGTAGTTAGGTTAGACGACATCTATCTTGCACATAAATCATAATTAGTTTTATCTAATTTTATTGCATGGCTGGTTCCACGAGCGGGCAAGATGGGCATATCTTGCCCGCTGGGGATTTTCCGCGAAACAAAATAAGGCAAAATGGCTATATAATAAATCCTTTATTGATCAAGCTTGTTTGGTTAAGATGACTGGATATTTGCCTCGTTCTTTTTTACTGCATCAGTTTTGCTTTTACTGAGACGTAGTTGAGTTCAATAAAAGCACAAGAAGACCTCAGCCAATATGCAGCCATCTTGACCTCACACTAGGTCAATAACACACACACACATATATATATAACATAAAACAGTTGACAAATATTTTTAGTAAGCATGAATTAACACACCAAGGAAGGCTTACTTTTGTGTAAATTTTCAACAACAAGAGGAAAACATGAAGTAAATCCAGCTTTCAAATTACAAACAACTGTCAAGTTACTGTAAAATAAAACTAAGGTAAGTAATGTGCTGGAACTTACTAATATTGTCAATGAATTCCTTATCAAAGTCTCCAAGTTCATCAAGCTCCTGCCCATGCATGAATGCTGAATAACTCTTTTCCAAGTAGCTAAAGAAATACTAAAAAACACACAATGTACAAGTAAAGTTAGAACTGGCCCAATATAAATCTACAAAAGCTGCAAGTTTAACAAAAGGGCAATCTCTCACTCTAACAATCAACCTGTTGTGAGCATTGCTTCAACTATAATAATATACATGCAAATATTCAATGTGCTGATTGGTTGAGAGCACGTCAATTAACACCACACAATGCAGAAAGTTGGAATTGAATGTAGAAAGTTAAAATTGAGAGCAGAAATTTGAAATTAAATTTCATCATCATCATCATGTTGAGCAAAACTCGACACTCCATGACTCTTTTCCTCTTTCACTGTCATTCATTTTGCATGTATATTATTAACAAGTAATCAAATGGTTTAGAGTACAATTTTGTATAAATAAGCACTCATAATTTTTTCAAAGACAACAAATAGCACTCGCCCCTCAGGCTCGTACAATTTTTTCAGTCTTTGAAAAATTTACTTGCACTCATTTATTCCAAATTGCACTCCAAACCATTTGATTATGTCTACTAATTTTTTTGGTTTCTGAAAATTTTCAGAATAGGAGAAAAACGAGTTTAGTGTTATTCCATTCATACAGAGTGTATTTCAATCAAATTTAATTAACTTATGCTCATTTATTCCAAATTGGACTTGAAACCATTTGATCACCTATGCCAATCTTGGCCAAAACGTTCTGGACAGTTTCCAAGATTGGAAAATCAGTATCTTGAACACCCTCCCCTCCCACCGAACAGTGTTGATCACCAGAGGTCAAACCCATGGGAAACATATTGTACCTTCTGTTGTTCAACACTATGGTGGGGTAGGGGGGAGAGAATCTTTCTAATGGGTTTCTGAGGAAGAACTATATCGGCTGTTTTCAAATTATACAAAAAAGAGACGCAGAACAGGTTCACTGTCCATAAAGATTTGTCCTTGACTGTAGTTTGCATCACCGTGCGTAGGATCTGAGGCAAACAGACAGACTGCTCGCAGTCTAAGCAAAAGTGGATCAATATCAGTAACCATTTATGAGTGCACAGTAAAAAGAATATTGTGAATAGTTTGAACCCAGGAGTCTCAGTAGTTGTTTGTGGAGTTAGATCGTGTAGTGTAAGTTCTTATATTTGTTGAGCTGTACATGGTTTGAACCCAGGAGTCTCAGAAGTTGTTTGTGGAGTTAGATCGTGTAGTGTAAGTTCCTATATTTGTTGAGCTCTACATGGTTTGAACCCAGGAGTCTCAGTAGTTGTTTGTGGAGTTAGATTGTCTGGGTATAAGTAGTTCTGAGAGGAACTGTTAATTGATGACTTTGCCTGATATTTTGACAACATGAGCGGAAGTCATCATCAGAGACATAAGTATCACCCCCTGACAACACTTAAATCATGTGACTCTGATGACTTCCGCTCAGGTTGTCAAAACGTCAGTCAACGTCATCAGCAACAGTTCCTTCAGAATTACTTACAGACTCAACAAACAACTAATAACAATATAATAAAATTTTGAATAAATAGTGAAAAGTTCAAGCAGTTCTTTTCAACTGCATCCTGCACATTTGGTAAGGAATACAAAATATTGTTCATCGCTGTAGGTTTACCTTAGGCAAAACTACCTCATGGTATGTGGTAATTATTCCATGAAGTGCTGTCCTTTCCTTAGACCATAAAGCGTTCATTCCGAATAGTTCGTTTAGTGCACTCTGCTACGACTGATCGATTAGTCGTCGTCCAAATTGGAGACATCGTCACTTTTAAGACTTTAAAAGCCATTTCTTTGCCCTCGAGCATTCTTGAACACATTTCCTGTTCGTTCGCAAGATCTTCAAAAGTGTATTTTGATCAAAGATGGAGCGAAAGGAACGAAAACCCGCATTGACTATCTTTGCGTAGGCCTCAACACAACAGACGCCATTTTGTAAACAGGGGCTGCCGCTTTGCCTCACCCCCTCCCCCACTACATGTGTGAACATAAAACAATTGCACGAGTTTGTGGGCGAAACCAAACCTAACGGGGAAGGGGAAACCTGTTTAATTCACATTTAATGCAGATTTAATGCATAAATTAATTGTCTAACGAGAATGGAGTGACAAATCCAATCATTACTATACCTCATGGTATGACATACATACCATGAGGTAAAAACAGCTTACTAACAGAGCGCGATGACCCGTACAGAAACGACCGAGAGCCAATATTTCCCAGTAGGGCCCGAGGAAGTATGCTTAGTAAGTAGTTTATTATGTGGCAGGCAAGCGGGCCATTCATGCTTATTTAATAGTCGAGCAACCGACCATAGGTTTACACTTTTCATCGCAAATCGCAGTCACGTGCAATGGGGAATACCGCAGACAAGTAATACGGGCGCAATCTTTCTACGATGTCGAAGTCGATGGCGAATATGTCGAAAACAAATGGCGTCATCTTTTCTACGCTCAAACATACAGACCCACACATCGTTCGCGGTAGACCCACTCTAAAAGATGGCGTGTGTAATGAGCGTATATTTCGAAACGGGTCGTTCCGCGAACTGAAAATAGCAACAGAATCAAAGGATTTAGAATCAAACCAGAAATCAAACGAGTTACCAGTGAACAGAAAATGTGGACAGTGACAGAAGAGCATTTGCTGATAAAGACAAGGTGTCTCGCGATGAAACTCGAGGAAACGAAAACAAAGATGCCATGTTGGAAACCAGGACCTTGGTACCCTCAGCATTTCTTTTTTGGACCACTCCGCACCATAAGTGGTCAACACTCATAACAGCACGTCTACCTGTTCGACTTGCGATCTTAAATCGTCTTGTTCTTTTAAAAATCAAAACACACTTCCGAATTCAGCAAAACGCAAAAACGCACTTCGTAATTAAGCTCTGTAATACGATTTTTGACGTACTTTCTTTAAAGGAGATTATTAACGCGAAAGTTCTCTTCGAGTGTTTTTTGTATGAGAAGAGAAATATTGTATTTCTGAGCGACCATGTAATTTTCTTTTTATTGTACAAAATTTAGTGGTGTACCGAGTGGTAGCAAATTGGCACATGCGTGATATAAGTTTTTTCGATAACGGATTTTCTACAACTCGATACACCACTCCATTTTACATAACAAATATTAAGGAAAGTCTGTGTTCTTTTAGGGTTTTGACGTGTACCTTGTTTTCCAGCTGTGTACCTTCTTCTTGGTCTTCATCTCTGTAGTTATCTTCAGGGAAAAGCACTAGTCCCTCAATGTCTTCAGTGATGCTTACTGCATCCTGTGGATGTGAAACCAAGCACAAAACACTCGTCTGTTAGCACATTCAACTCGGGTGCCTACTGAGTAATCGTACAGCGTCATGTGCTCTTCTTATGACACTGTGTGCACTGCTCTATAATGTTTTTCTTTGGGCGAGACCAAGTATTAATAGTTCAATTACAAAATATCAAGAAATAAACAATGCAGATTAGTTGTCATGTTAGTCTCATGTGCTTTTCTCATCAAACTATGCTCTCTGTACCATAAAACTTCCTTTTGGCTGGAACAAGCATTTCTAGGTCTCCAAAAAATATTGCAGTACAAAATAGCCGTTGCATAACCTTAGTTAATTTACAGTGTTGTGTGCTTTTCTTGTGGGACAGTACTTGCTGCCCTATAAAAACTGTCTCTTGGCTAGACTAAGTACAAGGTCTTTCTATTTTCAGTATAATCCTGATCAGTTTTAGTGTTGTGCACTTTCCTACTGAAACTATACCCTCTCTCCTGTAAAATTTGTCCTTTGGCTAGGCTATGTACTAGTTATGAGAAGGTCTCAAGAGATGGTAGCAGAAGGTTGAGTTAAGGACAGCAGGAAAAAAAATATGGCAACAATACAAACCAACAACTTTTTAACTATGATACAAAATATTAATTATTAACATTTATGAATACAACATTAAGAAAGTAAATTTATATTAGTTAGAAATCAGGAATAGTCCATTCTTCGTGAAACAAAAATTCTTTCCACTGCATGAATGCAAGCATTCATCATTTTGGAGACTGGGAATTGAAAGAGGGAGGTTGTGAGTACAGCATTTACCCATGGTGTCTTTCTAGTATTTTAATACAGTAATTTATTTTTAATTTTGCTGTTTTATTTGAAACAGTATCTATTTATATTAATCACTGAGACATCATCAGATACATCAGTTGTGGGATTACAGAAAAATGGGATTCACTATTGCATGGTCCTGTACAGTAATAACTATTATTTACAGTAATTCCTCTGACAGTAACATATAAATCGTATTTAAAATTATATGTTTTGCAATCAGGTTGAAGCAGAAATTGTTTAAATTGAATCACATTAAATGATTTTGACTCTCATATGGTAGTCAGTGGTAGGCTTTTGTACATTAAGCTAGCATTTTTCGAGCATTTTAGTGAGGCAAAAGCATTGAGCATTATTCGAGCATTTTAGTGGCATTTTCCCGGAAGCAAGAAAATAAAATTGAAATTAATTTTTTTCAGGCAACCATGGCCATGGCCTCCTGCAGTTTGTAATGAAAATGAAGACCAAAACTAAAAACAACCTACTACAGCTGAGTGGAGACTGAGGACAAGTCAGCGGTTTTACCTCGCAAGTCTCACGAGTCAAGTACTTTTTCTACTTAGCCTCATAGGGTAGTGATTCATGTAAGCCTTTACAAAATATCCCGAGATCTTCTGATTACCCCCCCACCCCCCCCCCCCCCCCCCGAGGAGATCTCGGAACATTTTGTAAAGGCTTACGTGATTCACTACCTGCCTCATAGATGACTTTGAGGATTATGTTTTTTTGGCTGCACGTTTTTGTAAGTGTAAACTTTGAAATTAATGAAAAAAACTGTTTGTAAAATGAGCATTATCCGAGCATTTTAGTGGGAAAAATGGAGCATTAAGGTGGAGCATTTTAGTGGGGAAACAAAAGCATAATGTACAAAAGCCTAGTGAGTAGCCACCAAAAATTCAGTCTATAAAATAGATCAGATAAAAAAATCAAAAAGGATCTTTAAAGTTTATTATTATCAACATGTACAGTAAAATTATGAAATAAATTGAGAAATATTGTTATTATTACCCTGATGAGTTCAATGAGCCAACACAATGCTCCTAACATGATGGGCCAAGCGTGAGGACTACCAACAGAAGACAGGTTACTTTTGGAGATGTTGAAAGGATACCTGAAAACAACACAAAGTCAAACTTGCTTATTGCAGACACTTCTAAATGTCTAAAATGAACAAATACATGGCAGAGAATCTAAATAATTTAAGACAAGGAGTAAAATTTGGATGATTTTTTTTTAGAATTTTAGAGCTTTCTGAAAATTTCATGTGGAAGATGCCATTTTGTAAAATTTGACATTTGATATTTTCAGGCCTGGCCCATAATAAATTTTCTTTGGTTTTATTACAGATAACCAATTATATCTATAGCCCTTGAAAAATGTAAACAAGAATGGAAGGTTCCTGATGGATTCCCTCTTAAGTTCACTTGCCATATATTAAGAAAATTAGCAATCATTATCAAAATGCCTTACATCAATTAACCAACAAATTGTTAGTAATAGTAATTGCACAATTTCATGGCTTTGCCCACAAACAGTTAAATACATAATTAATGGTGTGGCCATGCAGGCACTTGATCAACAGTACATACCTCAACATTTTAAACAACTTAGGGACCTCCTCTGTAAGTTTGCTTGGCACTAAGGATGTACTCTGTGCAGCTGGCTTTATGAACTTGTAAAGAAACTGAAGTAGAGAAACAGTAACACACATCTTAATGAGTCACATTATACATATGTATATATATTGCGCATTTATTTGGAACAATTTCAAAAAGTTAACAGGTTATTTATCATTACAGCCCGGTATTTTGGTGGGTTTACATTTTGTTCAGGGGAGTTTGAGCGGCTTCCTTTCATGTCTGACAGATTTTAGGGGGTTTCCTGACTGTTATTCAGAATTATATCATCGTCCCTGAAAAGTCTTCTCTATAAGCACTGGTACCTTCAAAGTTTGTCAAAAATTTGTGTGAAGAAAAAGAAAAATGCAGTCTATTAGGGGCTTGAGATGTTAAAAAAATGTTGGGAAAGTGCAAACTAGGATTTTTTTTTTTTTTTTTGGGGGGGGGGAGGTTCAAATCTATGGTTCCAGAATTCTTGTTGGAAATAAAATTTTGGGCTGTATTTATTTGGTATTGGAAGATTCAACATTACATAGTAATAATATATAATAACATATTGGTACATGTATGTGTAGGTTAATTTTTTACCTACAGATGAACGTTTTGTGTAGGGGAATTTGAGGCTCTTTCTCCAATGTTGGAGGGATTTTTGGGTTTGAAATTATGACACCATGTGCACATTCTTGAAAATCTTTGTTGCCTCTGCACAAGGTAACTTGTCAATGTAACAACTTTCAAATTTACCTGGAAAATGTTTCCAAATTCTTTCATAGAAGGGGCACTCAAAATCCTGACAGAAATTTGATGTGGGTAGTTGAACTCTGTCAAAAACTAACAGAAAGATAAAAGATTATTTCAGATCTTTAGCATACTGAAAAAAGCTAACTTCCAACAAAATAAAATAGTCTGATCATAAATGTAGACAATTCAAGTGTTTTAGGCCAGATTCCCATATCACCCCATACTTCATTATGCATGTTGTGGCTTCTCTAAAATCGAAAAAAGAAATAAACGCGCATTACCCTAAAGAATTCAGCTACAGAATGCGTAAAAAAGTATAAGTTACTTGTAACAACACGCGAGAGACTTTGTTTTTTTAGCAAGCGACGTTTATTGTAGAGCGGATAGAACACAAGTAATACATGTGCAAAAGTGGCTAGCAAAAATCTAAACTATTTCCAGTAATAGATACTACAGACACGTAAACTTTTTCGGTCAGCCCTTGTGGTTTCGAGATAAACCACATTAGTTTCGTCAAAGTACGGCAGGAAGACCTTACCTCCATAAGAAATCGGATCATCTTCTGCTGGTAACCTAACAATGTTGTAACAAGAAAAATTGTCATTACAACACTAAATGGTTTGACCGATCAGTCGAGAATAGGACGATGACCTTCATCAAGCGTCAACTAATTTTTTTCTGGCTTAAGTTTTCCTTACCTCGGTCAGAGAGTGATCGGGGATCTTTCACCTGAACACAGTTTTCTCTGCCATACTGGCTTGATGGTCTCCTGAGTGTATAACACAAAAATTATAAGTCACCGAATAGAGTGTAAACCCACACAAGCATTATATATACATCATCGTCACATGTAAACAGTCGTAAGACAAACTTATTCCTTTGTCACACGACTTAACTTACTGCCATCTATGCCATTTATTCGGGAAACAAGGACGTTGCACGCATGTGGCAGACATATTGCTCTGAGGAACAACGCTAGCGATGCAAGTACGGAAATAAGTGCGTGAAGAAAACATATAAGAAAGCAAAGTTGGTGTTGTGCTTATAATTTTTAGGGATAGTCCGATGAAAACGCAAGGTAGTTAATTTAAGTACAATTAACCTGAAAAAAAAACGACTCTTCTGAAATAAGTCGAGAGTGTAGTCTTTGAATCTCAGCAAAGCAAAAACCAGTAATTTTTTTCAGCTTACCTGCCATTTACAGATCTAGCTAGTGAAGGTCTCCCTGTCGAAAGACGACTGCCAACTGACGATCTGGCTCCGAGAGATGTCTTTCTCTCACGAGCGACTGGTCTACTTTGGTTTCCAATATTCAACGTTCCTAAAGTTGTCCTTCTCATCATCGAAAATCGAAGTAAACACGGATAAACACAAACGGTACGATTGATCGGTGAACGTTTGCTTTGAAATCCGCGCTTCCACGCTCAGTATCTTCGATCGCCTAGTACCCAGACGCCTCTCTTTCAACCAACCTCGTTTCCAGGATATCGAGGAAAATCAGAAAGTCACTTTCATCCTTACATTTATATCTTCGTGTTTCGCGGTGTATTCTTTGGAAAAAGGCTGTCCACTCTTGATACTCTAAACGCCCGAGGAAGAGTTGTTATAAGGTAAAATATCCGGATAGGTTCCCAAGGAAGGGGACCCTTGCAAGGCCGGCTGGCTAACTTAACGGACCCGGAAAGCTATTTATGTTCAGAACGAAGTGCAACAAGAATTACAATTTCTGCTTGGTTTTCAAGATTAAGCGATACAATTCTAGGTTAACTTGCAATTTAGTCTGGTTTGTATTTTAAGAAGTCTAGCAATATTGGGTAAAACCCAAGGGTACAAGAGTCCTCAGGGGCGGATCCAGGATTTTTTAAATGGGGGTGGCTGATATCAATCAGGCACCAAAGAAATTGTTACAACGGCTACCCTAAAAAGTTATGTTTCCTTATGTATGTTTACGTCAGACGAGCAAATTTCACTACCAAGCCTCGTTTTGAAATTAGAAATTTGCATAGTTTCAAATTCATAAATTTCCAAGGCAGTAGATTTGAAATTGAGGAAGGACGAATAGGACCCTGCAAGACAGCAAACTCTTGCAACGCCACAAAATAGACGAAATAATTACATTACTGCCAAAAATTCGCGTAGTCTAAATGGCAGTACATGATACGACCCAAAACACAAATGGGGAGGGGGGGGTGGCTAGTCACACAATCCACCCCCCTGGATCCGCCCCTGGTCCTTGTCTTAGCAATCCAGCTATACAAGTCATCCAAAGCGCAAACAAGTACCGCTCTTAGTCAGAAATCGTGAATATCTTTATTGTAAATGATGAGATATTGGCAATCAATAAATCCAAATCAGCCATTAAGCCGCTGAAACGATCCTTTTACCTTGTCTTTTAAATTAAAATGAGAAACAAACACGGACGGCTTATGCATTCGATGGTTACAATTTAATGTCTCAGTTCTCTCTACCAAATTCTTAAAACTTTTAAAAATAATACTCTACTAAGGAGGACGCAAGCGTAAATCACAGCAAATTCTCCGGCGCACGGATCACCTACGGTATACTCAATACCCAAATATTTGCCCTGGTACAGATTCTGTTTTGGAGAAGTCAGATTTTGGTCATCTTTGATCATCGTAATAGCATTGGGAATTGCACCATCTGAATGCTGCTATATAATAAATACGATAAATGACAGGACGCTTAAAAACGAAAAGGAAACTTGTATGGCCAGTTGGAAATGATGACTGGACTATGGACTGGACGCTATCCCGAGGAAGAGAATCCTTTAACACAATTTCTTTAACGTAGTCTAACACATTCACTGCTTCTAAAATGGTTTAAACATCTCTGAATACAGAAACATCTCACATGAAAACGAAGAGCTTATGAGCTCAATAAAGGCCATATGATGGACGAGTAAACTATGTTCCAATTTCAGCCCCGTCTTCCTGTTAATTTTGGGTCTTTTTTTAGAATTGCGTGATATACGAACGTGAATGAAATCGGAAAAAAGTTGCCTGCAATCAATTCGATGATTATCAGTTGACAAATATCAATGGACTGTAATTGCATTTTGTTATGAGTTGGTTAGTGTTCGTGCTAGCGTGATCAGCGCTAATGGCTTCAAGATGTTCAAGATGTTGTATTCTCCAGAACCCACACGAATAGCGAGCTTGGTACAACTCAGTAAGCTGGATAAATGAAGCGAAGCCTGTGTCCTTCGGAATTCATGAAAGAAACCAGAATGTAGAATGTGAAAAAAATATATATTGCGTTATATTTAAAAGTGTCAAAGACAGATCACCGTCACACGGGGTATATTGGGAACGAGACTCACAGCGTGAGAGATGGTATTAAGGAGAACTTTCTAAGTAGGAGTAGCGAAGCTTGTAATACTCGCTTAAAACATTAGCGCAGATTAAAGACAAATGGCGCCAAATACTGCAGAGTTAACAATTAACCTCGGGTGATTATTTGTAACACTAAAAACAGTAACTCCCCCCTCTCCCCTCCCCCTGTCTAGTCCAGTCCAGAGTCCAGTCCAGTCCAGTCCAGTACAGTCCAGTCCAGTCCAGTCCAGTCCAGTCCAGTCCAGTCCAGAGTCCAGTCCAGAGTCCAGTCCAGTCCAGTCCAGTCCAGTCCAGAGTCCAGTCCAGTCCAGAGTCCAGTCCAGTCCAGTCCAGTCCAGTCCAGTCCAGTCCAGTCCAGTACAGTCCAGTCCAGTCCAGTCCAGTCCAGTCCAGAGTCCAGTCCAGTCCAGTCCATAGTCAAGTCATCTTTTCCAACCGGCCAACTTGCATTACAAAATGAGGAATTCAATGTGACAACATTTTTCTTGTGTCAAAATTATTTACTAATTCAAATTATTTTTGTAAGCATTTTCGCTTGGTCCAAAGGTTAACAAATTGTGAACCAGCCAAACAAAATTAACTTCTATTTTTTGTGTGTGTTTTCCGCTCATGGATGACTCTTTGAAAATCCGTACATCAAGCTTGATCCATTAAATCTAAGAGGTCATCTCCCTTTTCTCCTGAAATTCAAAGAAAATCAGCATGTTCAAATAATTTATATCTTCTATTAGTAACAATCTAATAGTATACTAATGCAAATGCCACAATCTGATTAGCTGAGCTACTGCAGACTATCAGCCATTAGACCGCAGCACTTGATTGAAGATAGTTTTAAAAATGGCGATGTCTTCGCGCTTTAGCAAAGTTTCGCATGATGATTTAATATTCTGTTTTTATTTTTTTTTTTGGTCACCGACACATGATTCGTTTATTATGATTTTTACTAAAACAATAAGAGTATTCGCTATCGATTTCCTTCGGCCACATCAACTATCTCCCCATAGAGACCTCGAGCTAATAGGTCAATCGAAGAGTTATGTAGCGGGGATAAATCGCTATATGGTGGATAAGTGTTTGCAGATTGTATTACGTGGTAGGCGACTTGACCCTCGCAATACTATGTAACTTTAGCAACTGCGATTTAGGCTAAAAAATTAACAGGCTGGAAAGGAATCCGAACCCGTGACCGCAAATCGATTTTTCGTTGGATGCCGTTGTTTGAACAAAAAGGCCGGGTTCCATAAATGAACAAAACTATGGGGTGTTTACCAGTCATTCACAAATCGACCCGGCGCTACCTGACTTTGGGCGCCAAAACCCCACTCCCCTCCCCTCTGTGATCCCAGTTTAAAACTCGAGCATCGAAATGACAAGTCTAACCGTTCAAACCTGACTGATAGACAGGCGCGCAGCATTTGGCGCGAAAAATTGAATCATCTCAATCTACAGGTCAAACCTGACCAATGAGCGGGGGCGCAACGTTTGAACCATCCCAGTTTAAGGTGACTAGGGCAAAGTTGATAAGAACTGACAGGTTTGGATGCTCTACGGGATACGAGATTCTGTGGCTAATAGGCCAGGGAACTGAACTACAAATAACACTTACGGTCTCCACTTCCTTCAATTGAAAATTCATCCATAAGATGGGCTAATTCCTGTCTTTGCTCCTTCTGAAATGTGTTAAAAGGATGAACTGTCAGCGCTCTCTTAAACCCGTGACCTCTTTATCCCAGAAGTGTTCAACCCACAACCTGCCCCAAAGACTATTAACCGAAACACATTAAGGAACCATATCGAAGAGACATACCACAAAATTATCCAGAGTAATATATGAGGAAACGTATGGCAATCGCTGAGGAGAATTGCTCTTTAGACCTGGGTCTAAACCGTACAATGTAGTTTTCACTTAATTGTTTGTTAACGAAATCATTCAGTCAAGAAACACTATTTCTTTGGAAGTTACAGAAAAGCCCAACGGGTCAAAATGATATGTTTGACAAACGATGTTCAGAAATGCCCATTAATGAGATTCATACTCCTCATGTTAGACACCGCAATGTGTCTTGACTGTTCTTATCTCACCAAAACACTCTAATATCTCTCGTATATGAAGTGATACGGAATTCCGAAATCATTCTTACACTGAACATGAAGTGTTTGTTAAAGAATGCAGCGTGCATTTCTGGCCATAATAATATACATGAAAAAATTACTCGATTCTGTTCCTCCCCGCTCTACGAAGGCTATTGGCATAGAGTAGTAAAATTCCCAGTCGGCAAAAACCCTTTAATTTTCAGAAGCACTTACAAATATTAAAAGGGTTACAGCCCGGGGGGGGGGGGGGGACTCCCTTATAGGGGCTTAATGGGGACGTGCGGCCAGCCAGGGTATGTTTTTTGGGATTTTTGTCTTATCAATTTTTGTCTTAAACAGGATATCTTTTCTTGGACGATAAACAGCAAAACTTTTACAAGCTGTAAATAGTTTTGTGATTGCCAATGGATTAAATGTGAAAGAGTTTCGATATCTATTATTGTCTTACACAGGGTATGGTTTCGGGTTAAGTGTCTTACACAGGGTATCAAAAATAGGAATTCTGTCTTAAACAGGGTCAGGGTATGAGGGGGCACCTCCCCACCCAGGGATATATCGAGTACCCCCCCCCCCCCGGGGCTGTAATTTACCTTGGTAGCATCAATTTTAATGACTCGATGGGGAGGAGCTCCCGTTTGGGTTTGAACCGCTGCTTGCCTGAAAAACAAGAGAAAATATTCTGATCTCAGTGGCTAGAAATGAACGCTAATTAGATTTAACAAGAAGACGTCTGAAGGCGTTTACGCGGGATGCGTTGGTTTAAAATTGCTGACACAGTATGTTTTTTTGCTGATTGTGCGATCATGGATATCCATGGTGCAATCCAACCTGACTTGCACGTGATTTAAAGTTACAGCCAATAAAAATCACACAATTTTTTCGGGACGGGCTCGGGATACGGGAAAGTTAAAAAAACAAGGCAATTTTTGACTCCCAAGACGACGAAAGGAATGCGCCACCGAATTTTATACGCTGGCTGACTACGTCATCCCGCGTAATTAGTTCCTAATGCGCAGTCCAATACTGAGGACATTTGATACTGCAGGATTGATACACAAAAGGATGAAAATATGTTTCAGCACTAACCACAACCAAAAACAACGCCCTTCAAATAGAAACAGGTTTTACGCTAAAGCACTTACGCTTCTTCTTCATCTGTATTGAAAAGATTCAATCTAAACTGATCTGAGGATGCAAACAAAATAGCAAAGAAAAATTATACTTTCTACTTTTTCGTGCACTTTGTGTTTACGGTTACATGCTATCTGCAAAGTGTATGCCTACGATCTGAGAGAGTAACCAATAAAACTGCTCCTTTTCAAAATGCCCTTTAACTGCACTGTTTGTTCCCGTCAAGAATGAGGTAATTTGCGAGAAACGTTTTGTAATTTTACATAGTACACCCCCCCGAACAACTATTCTCGCAGTTAAATCGCAACGCATATCTTATATTTACTGCGAGACAAGTTGCACGAAACATAGCCTAGTTTAACCAAGTCTTAAATCTCTATTCATACTTTCTGGTTTTTTGCTTGATCCTACAACAAGGTGAGCAAGAAGGTTGAGTTCAGCCTTTGCTAGTGGGTTTGGATTATCCGATGAGTCCTGCAGGAAAAAAAATGACAGTACAGAACTTCAAGGCATTGCAAGAGGTGTGGTAAAATCTAACCAAGGGTTTAGCCTGGAAAGGTAGAAATGGTTTGATGAATCGCCAATTTTAAGACAACGTATCCTGCGTGGCCGGCGTTCGAAAGGGAGGAGGAAGGAATTTCGGGTGTAAGGAGTTCCCTTTCCCTCGCAGTTGCACTTTGAACTCTAATCCTTCCACCTGAACCCCAGCTCCCCTCGCTCCGCCGACCGGTTAGCTCAGTTGCTAGAGCACCGGACTACTGTGCGGGAGGTTGCGGGTTCAAACCCCGGCCGGACCAACACTCAGGGTCTTTAAATAACTGAGGAGAAAGTGCTGCCTTTGTAATGACATCTGCAAATGGTAAGACTTTCTAGTCTTCTCGGATAAGGACGATAAACCGTAGGTCCCGTCTCACAACTCTTTATAATTGATTCCTAAATGTGGGACGTAAAAGAACCTATGGCACTGTTCAAAAAGAGTAGGGCGTGTTCCCGGTGTCATGGTCTAGCTGACTCGTGCCGTCATTGGTCTGGGCGGGTGGGGTGAGATCATTCATGTCCGATCTCACCCTCTGGTTCCTCCTCAATTCAGCTACTAGCTGCAAGTGAGGAAAAGTGGCACCCATTCGTTCAATGAGATTGCTAGGGTAGTTTCCTCTGGTATAGGTGCTCTTAAAAGGCTGAGGCCATTCATCTGCGAAGATTCAGCTATTTTGCTATATAGAGCTCTCATTGAACCGTATTTCGACTATTGCTGTCCTGTGTGGGATGGTCTCAGCAATGAACTGACTGATAAATTACAAAAGTTACAGAATCGCGCCATTAGGATCATTACAAAGTCGGATTTCTATTCTAGTGCTACCGCCCTTCGATTAAAGTTAGGATGGGATTCCCTCTATACCAGAAGGAAAAATCATAAAGCGAAACTAATATTTAAAACCATAAATAAACAGGTTCCGGAGTACTTACAAGACCTATTCAAACCATTCAGCACAGGATATAATCTTAGAGACAAGGCAAATAAGTTAGCTCTACCTAAGCCCCGTACTGATTTTTTAAAACGAAGTTTCTGTTACAGTGGGGCACAGTTGTGGAATAGCCTTCCCCACGATGCCAGAGCTGCTAGATCCTTTAGCCACTTTAAAAGACGTATCAATTGCCTGATGTCTCCCTCGTGCTCCCACACGGCAAACATGTAAATCAGTTTCATTTTTTTTGGGGATGTAATCATTCTTAACTTGTAACTGATGTTTTTACCGTGTTTAAATAAAGTATGATGATGATGATCATGACGTTCGTACTCATAACTACCCCTCTCCCTCCCCCCTAACTTCCTCTCCCCTCCCCTCTCCCCTTTGAACGCCGGGTACGCGGGCTAAATCCCATAGTGAGATCTTACTAAATCAGTAAACGTTTTGTCCGAGACTGAAGCCAGCTGCAGTAATAACACAAACATTTCAATCTTACTGCTTCTGACACCACTGATACAGCACTTCCCGGCAACTTCTTTGCTGCTACAGCTGCTGCTGCAGCTGCTGGTGCACTTGCTACTGTTTCTACTGGCCTTGATGCAGTATATCTGATGAAAAAAAAAAGAAATCCATTTAACCACCAATAAAGAAGCAGAACATTAACACGAAAACTCTCTTACGGCCATCACCGTCCCAGAATGCTTCTCACCCCAAATTCGACTCGATCTTCTACACAACCTCGAAATGGCAGTCGCAGGGTATCAAAATATTCAGTCGAACCTCGCTATCACTAACTCTAACGGGAAACAAAAACTAATTCGAGATAGCAGGAGTTCGAGATAACCAATGGTAAATGACTGAAAAAAAACAATTCAAGGGAAATGAGTTTGAGTTCGAGATAGCGAGGTTCGACTGTACCACTCTTTGTGATCAATTTTGATATTTTGAATATATTTCTTCATGCATTTTTATTAAACCGTTTTGATGCCATCATGATATTTTGATTGGCGGGGGGGGGGGGGGGGGGAAGACTGCAAAATCTCCAAATTTCAAGGAGACTATATAATTTACTTTATCTCCGCGCAGCCATATAATATGTAAGTAAGTAAGTAAGTAACGGCTTTATTTAACGAGGGTAGTACATAATAGTACAAAAGTACTAACAAACTTGTAGCCCTCACGAAATACAGATTAAAATTTATAAACACCTAAAAATCGACTAAATACGTAATAATACAGACCTAAAAAGTATATAAAAGCTAATGCATTGCAAATCACGGACAAAAATGTACTAAAAATTTTTGTTCATCTAATAACAACTTTTCAAATTTCTTTCTAAACAAGCTAGCCGATGCCTGCCTTCTTAAATTTAATGATAAACTATTCCAAAGTTGAGCCACTGTAACAGAGAACATTTTGCCACCCTCAGTTTTCCTGTTAACCTTAGGACAAATCAAGTTTAAATTTGCATGTCTGGTATTTCTAGCATGCATTTGGCTATTCAATTTTAACGCTTCAAAAATATATGATGGAACTTCACCATTTACACGTTTATAAGTCAAACTACATTTATTCACTTTAATTTCTTCATAGAAAGGAAGCCATCCCAACTTATTAAAAAGTTCAACTGACGGTGATAGTCTTGAGGAATCTAAAATCACCCTTGCAGCCCTTTTTTGCAGTTGTAATACCCTAGTTTGATTTGCTTTACTACAAATAGACCATGTAATAGATCCATACATCATAACAGGCTTAATGATAGCGTTATAGTATAATTGCCTTTGATTAACTGACAAACAGTTTCTGATCCTCTTTAGTATTCCAATACGTTTCGCAAGCTTTCCACAAATGTAATCAATATGTTCATTAAAACTAAGTTTATCATCGACAACTAAACCAAGTAACTTTGTACTTGAAACTCGCTTAATGTCTTGCGGTACTGGTGGACTCAGTTCACCAATCATAGAAGCCAGACGTTTCCCAGTAATTAGTAGAAACTTTGTCTTTTTTTCATTCAGTGGCATCTTATTACCAGCAGCCCAATCTTGAACATTGACAACAGATTCCTCCAAGGATTTTATTAGCTGATGTAGTTCTTTATAATCAGCTGACTTCGATATAGTAGTATCGTCTGCATACAAATCCAGCTCAGCATTACCAATGTGCAAGGGAAGGTCATTTATGAAGATTATAAAAAATAGAGGCCCCAATATGGACCCTTGTGGAATCCCATGGCAGATTTCTCTCATAGTTGATCGTGCTCCAGACAACTGAACACACTGTTTCCTTTGATGCAGATATGACTTTGTCCAAGCAATAGCATTTTCATCAAAGCCATAGATCTTCAGCTTTAATAAAAGCAGAGAATGATCAAGCATGTCAAAAGCTTTTTGATAGTCTACCGTTACCATGCCAGTTACACGATTGTTATCCAGTTCAAACAGCAACTGATCAATGATCTTTATAAGTGCTGTTTCAGTGCTGTGATGACATCGAAAACCAGATTGTTTACTATACAACAAGCTATTCCGACTCATGTATGTGTAGACGTGTTTATGTACGTGCTTCTCAATAATTTTGGACATAACAGGTAACACAGAAATTGGACGAAAATTTTTTACATCGTCACGTTCACCATCTTTAAAGATTGGAGTGACTTTGGCTATCTTCCATCTGCTTGGGAAAATACCAGATGACAGGGACAAATTTATAATTTTTGTGATAGAAGGAGCTAAAGCTGGAGCAGCTATCTTTAGTATTTTAGCGCCAATGTTATCGATGCCAGTAGATTTATTAGCTTGAATATCTTTTAGGATACCTAAGACATGTTTTGTTGTCATGGGTGGAATCGTAAACTTCACATCTTTGTCTATTCTTGAAGCAACAAAGGTTCTTAGTTTCGAGAGATCGTAGCAAACATCAGGAAGTAGTGATCTCAAACGATCTGCAACGGTTGTAAAATGTTCATTTAGAAATTCTGCAATTTCTTGTTTATCCTCAATAAAACCATTATCTGTTTTAAGACGCATGATTGATTCTTGTCTTTTTCCAGTTCCCTCTAGGCGTTTTATTGTTCTCCAAATCCCCTTGGTGTTGCCTTTATCTTTTTCAAATGCAGTCTTGTAAAACTTTCGTTTAGCATGCTAATATGCTCAATACATCAAACACGATTTGATAATCTCAAAAGAGAAGATAGTTTCTTTTACTTCACCCCAATCAAGGGCCCATCAAGATTTCAGCCACCTACATTCAAATACAGAGATAAAGTGGAACGCACACTTTTGTGGGCCTAACACTCAAGTAACGTTATTGGTTAAACGTTAGAAAATGCGTGAGGAGCTTCTAGGGTACAGCACGTACATATTTGTTCCAAGTTTGATGACTCTGTCTCCTAAAAGTTCAAAAGACCCTGGCTTATCTGCTAGCTGCTGTCGGCATCCCGTCACAAAGTGCGTTGTTTTACCAACCTGGCCATCTTCGTCAAAATACCTGCAATACAAGCGAGTTCAACAGACCTTCATTGAATGGAAGCATCCATGTAATTAGCTGCAGGGTTTGAAATAAAGGCTTTAGTCAACGGGCAATGTCCAGTCAAATCCTACGATAACCGAGCATTTTATCTAGTCTTTCAAGCTTCAAATGACAATTACCTATAGAGTTGTAAGTCCTAACATGGGTTAAACAAGCAAGCGAACTTACTAACACACAAAGGTTCACTTGGTCACTTGATATTTCAAGTACAGGTGATGGAAGTAATAATAATCATAATAACAATAATAATAATAATAACAATAATAATAATCTTAATTCTGACGTAATAATTGGGGACACTGTAAAGCACAAATTAAATCAAATCATATTAAATTACATCAATCAAATCAAATGTTGGTTTTTTTGAAGAGGGGAAAACAGGAGTACCCGGAGAAAAACCTCTCGCAGCAGAGTAGAGAACCAACAAACTCAGCCCACATATGACACCGGGGCATGAAATCGAACCCGGGCCACATTGGAGGATGGCGAGCGCTGTCACCACTGCGCCAACCCTGCTCCCCATTATGATTCAATGAAAACTTCTTAGGCTAAAATTTTGGTCTTGTCCAACAAAAATTGATTTAACCTGACATCCTGATGTGCACTGGCCAAATTTGGGGGGGGGGGGGGGGGTCCTAAATCTTCTATGACACAAGGGCAACTGAACCCTCAGAATCTCTGACATCACTGAACTAGTTTCTCATTGTTTGGGGGGGGGGGGGGCACATGAATTGTTAAAGTTGTTTATTTAGCGGATCTTACTAACCTAACCAGAGGGCCATACTATGGAATATTAGCCCTCAGGTGAGACACTATGGCCTGAGAGTAGCCTGGTCCGTACAGAAACAACCAAGGGCTGATATTCAACCTCAGTTGGTATAAAGTAGCTTGGAACAGTGTATATAGCATTCAGGAGCCATTACTGATGGGCTCCTGATGGCAGTCGGTTTTACTTGCAAATTCTTAATTTCTAGGCTTTTGTAAATAAAAACTACACCGCCTATAACCATTCCAAATGGGAGCAGTCTGTATAGAAAACTTCAGACCAATAATGAACAAATCAGAATGCTCAAATTTTCCTAAGACTGCTTCGCCAAGTGACAAAGTACTTTCTTGATCAATGATATGGTACATTTCAAGAGATGACAAACCATCTGTCCTTTAATTCATGAATAAAAATTAATATGGGGAGCAGCGATGGCACAACGGTTAGAGCATTCGCCTTCCACCAATGTGACCCCAGTTTGATTCCTGGCCCTGGCGCCATATGTGGGGTGAGTTTGTTGGTTCTGTACTCTGCTTTGGGAGGTTTTTCTCCGGGTAATCTGGTTTTCCCCTCTCCACAAAAACCAACATTTGCTTTGATTTGCTCGATTTAATTTAATATGATTTGATTTGATTTCATTTGTGCTTTTCAGTGTCGCTAATTAGTACGTCAGTGCTAGATGCAGTTGACACTCATTATTATTTTTGTTACCTTATAGGGCCTGGAACTTCAGTTTCCCAAGGCACTGAGCCATCAGTAGTCAAAACAAATTTCCCATTGGCACTTTGAACTTTGTCTTTTAAGAAGATGGAGACCTAAAATGACATCACCAATGATACAGGTATTAATAGCAACTTTTTTGCTTCTTCTCCTTGTGTTTGAATACTTAATTTTTACTTCACTGTAAGACTATTTTTCCACTAAGCTAGACTCTCAGAAAAATTCTAAGCTCATAAGGTGTTAACAGATATGACATGCACGGTGCACTTCCAGGTGGGGACACTTGTTTACAAATGTCAGTGAGGTGTGAGGGGATTATGTAAGTGCAATGTTCAATGCTCTACATGTACGATTTTGTGATGAGGGACTTTGGATTGTATTTTTTTGGGTAGCTGACTTTTTTAGGAATTTTTGGTGGTTGGTTGAACACACCCTCCAAACAAACCAATCAAATCTTGCCAAATAACTCCTTGAATCCCAAGGTGGGTGGGGGGGGGGGGGGTTGTAAAAGATGGTGCTCTAACCAAACACAGAGGTGTGGCCTTGTGTCTATGCTAGATACAGCTGGCGTACCAGCCTCAAGATGGAAGGTACAGTATATAAAGGAAGCCACAGTTAGTAGGATTCTACTCTCAAGATATGAGAAGAGGGCACTCAGGGGTGCAAGGCCTCCACACAAGACAACATCCTAAAAGCTAAAAGCTGGTACATACCCTAATGTGCATATCCTGGAAAAATGAAAGGAGAGTTTGACGAATGATTTGAAACTGGCCTGGCGTCAAATGGGCATACGTCTGCAAGATAAAAAGACAATCTCTGATCAACTACTAGGTAAAAACCATGTTCATACCAACCCAACTGGTTTAGGCCAAAACACGTCTACACTTTAATCTTTTAGCAGGAAAATAAATCAGCTTTAGCGAGGGTCCATGAAGTGTGGTGGATTTGGCAAAAATGGACATTTTGGGGACATTTTGCCACATCTGTCATTCCTGCCACTGAGTACATTTCTGGTTATACAATGTTACTACATATTTAAGTGCATTTTGGAATCCTGGATAGAACTAGGCACTCACCACGTAATATGTGATTAGAACATAGAACATACCGGTACATAGAACATAGAACATACAACATACTAGTATGTATTTTTCTTGGATAATTCTGTCCAAGGGGGAGAGGTGCAATGAAGTTATCCCTATGTGAAGCACCAACCCGAAGGCCAGACCACAACACCAGGAACTACGTCTCTTACTCTTTACGATCAGTGTGTGGGTTATTTAACTTCCCACAAAGTTATTATGAACAATGGTTGTGAGACGGAACCTACGGTTTATCATCCCTCGCTGATAAGACTAGAAAGTCTAACCATTTACAAGTGTCATTGCAAAGGCAGCACTTTCTCCTCAGTTATTCAAATACCCCAAGTGTTGGTCCAGCCGGGACTTGAACCTGCCACCTCCCACACGGTAGTCTGGTGCTCTACCAACTGAGCTAACCCTCCCCTATTCTAATATTCCAAAACACAAGATGAGCATCTTCACAGAGCATCTTTCATGGTGTGTCATGCAGAGCTCATCTTTAGTAGCATTACTGTTACCTCATAGAGTAGTTTATAAACATTTTCTACTTGGTTGCTAATTGCAGGATTATCAAATGCAAAGCTTCTAATTGCATCCATGTGGTTGTATGTGACAAGCAGGACATCTGAAGGCCTCAAGCACAGAGACACCTAACAATCAAAATATGCATGATGGCAATCAATGACAGGTTTTATATTTTTGGGGTCATATGATTAGTGCTATGACACCCAAAATATAAAACATGCAATTTCAGAGTTTAATATAATTATATGTTTTTTTGTAACGTCTGCCTACAGCATGCATATGCCACTAGTCAATTCCACGTCCTACATGATTAACGCAAACACGTAGGTACCACATAACAATATTTTATGTGTATATACATGCCACTCTAAGTTGTAACATTCATTCCTTGAGTTAGACTTCGTTCAAGACAAAACGTGTCAGAATAAAAACAGACGGTTACAACTACAATTCTCCTTTGGCTGCGCAATAGTTTTTATTAAAAAAAGGCTTATAAACCAAAAATATTCCAAACTGGACTCACCTGGTATTTGAAAGCCATTGTCATCAAGTCATATAACTGTTAGGATGAGTATTAAAATTATAGTTAATATATATGTTGTAGTTCAATTTTTTTTCTGGCTCAAAATTTTTTTGAACCAGTTTAAAATTCTTAAACTGGTTTGATTATTTTAAACTAGTTTCTTTTTTTTAATGGGTAATTTTTTGAAAGTTTTTCTACATTCTGTGTTCTATATTTCAGTCATGAGAATTGTTACATGGGGTGATATACAAATATTATTTTTTACTCTTATTAATTAAGGGCTTATTATAATGATTGGGGTTAAGAGCTAAAGTTATGAATGGTTAGGGTTAGGGTTAAGGGGTAAGGGTTAGGAACAAGATAGATTGTGGCATTGTACAGTTCGTCTTTATTTCATGAAATTACATTCTGCCAAAAAAGGAGAAATCCTCACATATATGTTAAATTTCAAAACATTTCATTAAACTATATAGCTTTCTTACATGCTGCAGAAAATGATAGCTCAGTTGTGTAATCGAGTTCAATGTTCTGAGATGTAACTGTGCACGGATACAAACGGGTGGGGGAAATCAATGTGTTTACTCTACCAAATTTCGTCACAACACGTGCATAAGTGTTAACAATTTCTTCAATTTTTCCCAAAAGAAGGTTTGAATGAAGAGGTGATGTCTTGTCCACACGATCAATTTTAATGGAGACCATATCTCCTACTTGAAATTTTTTTTTTCTAGCTTCATTTTTTTTCTGTGTTTGCTTGATCATTTCTTTATTGTACTTTTCTTGATCTTCCATTATTTTTTGTCGCTTTTTGGGTTGTTCCTCTTCAACTTCATCGTGTAAATCTTCATGCTGTTCTGGATTTGTTTCATCATAAACCTCTTTATCATTCCAAGAGTTAGCAGAATGAAAGACTTCTCTGTTGGGCTTCATGCCATACACAGCTTCGTATGGACTCATTTTTATTGCTCTATGGTAGCTTATGTTTCTAGTGTAAGCCGCTTCTTGTACTTTTTCACACCATTTCTTTCGATTTCTGGAAGAGGTGCTCATTATTAAGGCTCTTGTGTCTTCTTTCCATGATCGATTTGATCTTTCGACCAAACCTTGAGTTGTAGGAGTTCGCGGAGAACCATGAGCAAGTTGAATGCCGTTTTCTTGACAAAATGCTTTTTATCTTTTTGTTTGCAAATTCTCTTCCGTTGTCTGTTAGGATTTTTTTCGGAAAGCCATATGTGAAGCAGTAGTATGTGAATGCTTTCAGTACCTCATCCGCAGATTTATCTGTTAGAGCAGAAACGTGAACATACTTTGTATGGTGATCCGTAAAGTTCATTACCCAGGTGTGTTTATGGGTACAATCACAAGCACAGTTACGGAAGTCCATTAGATCCATCTCGAGTAGAGAAAGAAATTTCGGAGATTGGATAGGTTTAGTAACAAGCTTAACACGACTCGTAATTGACTGCTGTTCCACGTGAATTGGACAAAGGCCAACAAATATGGCTATCACTTTAATGTTGACTTCGGAATAGTTATTGTTTATCCATTTGGAAGTAATTTGTCGCCCACGATGAGCAGTGCGACTGTGAGCGAGAGATAGCACTTCATAAAGGTCCCTTTTAGGTACCACCTTTCTCTTGTTTGTAGTTATTATTGAGCCATCTGAGTAAGCCCATTTTTTTCTAATAATTGTCGAGGTTTCCCACTTTGACGTCGTCACTTCTTGCGACTCGATTCCGAGTTTCTTCTCAGTTTGGTATTTTAGGAAAGCTTTTGCTTTATCGTAAAATGCATCCTCAATAAAGAGCGTTATCTGCGATTCCTTTTTAACTTGTTTGCTTTTTAATGCATCCAAGTGTTGGTAAAATATTCCCTTTGCAACGCATGGTTCGGTGGAGACTTCAGTCATGTTTTCAAGTCTCAATTTGTATTAAGTACGCATGCGCTACTCTATTTGAATATTTAATCAAATTGGCTGAGAGAGAAAGGGGGCCTGGGACTAATGAGTTGTTTTATAAACAAGATTATGAAATCAATTTGCATCAAGTTCTTGTGTGGCTCAATGGTGATGAGAGAGGATTACAAGTCTGAAGGTTGTGGGTTCGAGTCTCAGTAAGTATAAGAAAAATAAGTGATAAAAGAATATTGTGTACATGACTTAGTGGGGGTAGTGAGTGTGTAAGAGTTGTACATGCAAAGTAAAGTGGTGGGTGGAGAGACAAGAGAACAGATGAAAAGTTAAGGGAGGGGGGTGACAGTCATAATTTAGTAATAACTTAAACTTTTATAATTATTAATTCTTTTCACCCCCCTAAAATGCCATGCCCCTATTTTTTTACCTCACCCCAAAAGATAATAAATCCCTTTTCAGACAGGTGTTAAAAAAACTGGTTTGAAAAAAATGGACTGGTTCAAAAAAATTGAACTGGTTTGGACACAATTAAACCACAGAAAAAAATTGAACTACAACATATACATCTTAAGGAATACTTTACACCATTAAGCACAATACAGTCAGCACTAGTAATACAGTACTTAATCAAAAACAGAAATAACTGGATCAGTTATTTTATTTAAAGAGATTTTCATGTAACAATTTGCTTTTTCATCTTAAAAAGAGCTTGGTCGCAAATCTAAAAATAAACTAAAAACTGTTGTAAAACAACAAAGTCATAATATTGCTTTAAATATTGTGAAAAAAATATGAAATTTGAGAAATATTGCACAGTAGCACTCATACTATATCCTGTGGTAGTTTTTCTTGGCTGTAGAGAACTATAAGGATGGAAATCGACTTCAAGTTGAAAAATGGAGCCTACATTTTTTCAAGTCAGTTATTCTAGGGCACATAATTGTTAACACTGTTCAGCCCTGTGGAAAAAAAAACCTTTAGGATAGATAAGAATATTCTTTAACATGTTGAGCACTTTATAAAGTTGTTGATTCAGTCATGTTAACAGTTACTTACTTTATCCATGCTTGCTGAGTTTAGTCTCATGATTGATGCATGTGCCAGCCTATCAAACACTGTACGCATAGCCTTCTTAGAATATGTGTCCTGTGGTTTAAACAGCTCTTCCATGAACCTCTTATTAAACATTGTTCCAACAATGTCATGCATGACTGAAACAAGAAAGTAGTTGAGCACATAAAGAATATTAAAATTCTTGAACAGAGGAATTAACTCTAGATGTGAATTTCAATGATACAAATCCCTCCCTGAAATTTGTCCCCATAGAAAGAGCAGAGATAATGACAATAAGAAAGGACAGGCAGAGGAGAAGGTGAAAGAGGACTGGTCACATATAATTTGAGGTAAGATTAGAACAATGGCATCACCATTGCACTGACATAAGGAAAAGGGGAAGATGCAAGGCCACATGAAGAGAAAACAGTAGAAAGCAAGAGGAGGGAAACAGGATGGAAGCTGTTGCAGCCAACAGAGAAATGTGGAAAAGCTCTCCAAAGGCCTTTAATATACGCCAAAGAGTACAAATAGGATACTAACTAATTCAATATTCACCACTGTATAGACTATATAATTATAAACGTAACAGTTTAATGTGCCATGGGTTAAGTTAGATTCCAAAGCAATTATCATTCTGTTTTGAGATAACTGGACGTTGCTAAACAAGTTGACTTCAAGAAAGTATTTAGGATGTGGTTCAACAGCCACAAAAATAAAGTGTACATGCAGGAATATTTGGAAACATACTGTTAGTTTGGTAAAAATCTTTTAGGTGAATATGTTAATTTTTTATATAAACACCAATGAAATACCAGGTGAGCTTTTGCACAATATAATACAACATATAATATATTCACAGGTGAAAAGATCACATTGCCAAAACATTATAAATCACCCATTACTATGTTTCTTTCAGGTGAAATGGATACATGTTGAAAAATGTTTTAATTGTGTGCTGTGCTCACTCTTAACACTTAAAAGGAAATTTCATCTCTGCCCAGCAATGTAATATCCTCTCTGTAAATGGTTATGTATCCCATGGGAAAAATATGCACTACATACAGTATCATTTTTACATGTATCTTGTTATTATACTTTAATTTGTATTTTCTGCTGTGTAAATGTTAATATAGTTGAATAAAATAATGTCAAGAAAAAAAAATACAAAAAATAAAAAAATAGAAAAATTAAAATTAATTATAATTTCCATCTAGCAGAGTTTCCAACTGAGCCATTTTCAGTGCTGTTAAAAAAGTGTCTTGAGAATGGAACAATCTCAAGGATACCAAGCAATTTTATCAGTATGATAAAGAGATAGGAACCGAAAAACATTGTAGGAACCGAAAAACATTAACTTATTACATGATTTAAAATATTTTAAAAAAATTTTCAATTTAAGATTGCATTGCACCTGCATATACTTAAGCTATGTGTACAATTCACATCTAAGCTTGTTGTTAGGTATTAATTAAATAGAGGAAGCATCATTGTCAAAAAAACCTGCCAAGAAACTCAGTTGACACTGAAAGCTTGCAATCAAGTAAATAGTAGCTTAAATTGTCAAAATTTTAGGTTTTAAATCTCTACCTATGTTTTTCGTTTTTTATACATACATATATTTCTTCAATTATATTTGTGAGGTAGTCTGCTTAGGAATAATTTCAACTTAGACTTCTTTTGACCAGATGCCAACATTTCTCTTTTTCTGTCTTGTGTTTATGTATTTGATTTGTATTACTATCTTGAATACAGTATTTATAGTAACTTCATCCCTATCTCACCCAATCGTTTGACAAAAAAAGCTGCCATTTTAGTGTTTTAAGCCATTAAAGTCACCTAAAGAATTAGGCTAATGACATTGAAAACCTAAAAATCTGCATATTTATTAAAATGATATACCAGTAATAGAAGAAGCCCTGCATAGGACTTGAAATGTGTAATTGCCTTTCGACCACAGCTTGTCCTGACATTCAATCTGTCATACAAAATATTTGGAAAGCAAGAGAAACCAAATTAACCAATCCATACCAACAAGCTCAAAGACTGGCGCAAGCAGTTTCCAAATATATGGTACTTGAGAAATATTGAATCTGGACTAGCTGCGAACGTGATTTACACATTTCACATCCTATGGGTTTTTGGAAAATTATAGGTTAAAACCAGCTATTAACTTGCACGTGTATCAGTTGTCAATTCAGCATTTTCAATAAGAGATAAAATATTTGAGTAATAGTTTTTGCTAATAAATAAATGCATCACAACTTCTTTAAAGAAGGCAACTTGAAGAATTCATTACATTGATATAACATCCTGGGGATGATCACTTTCTCAATTCTCAGTAACTGTTGGTTAACATTATGTACCAACTTGTAAGGTGAAATTCCATGTTGTGAAGTGAAAGGTTTTATTGAATCGATATGTATATGGTGTTAAAATAAATTTCCAATTCACTGAAAGACTGACAAATGACAAAAATGGATGCACATCTGGTCAATTTTCCAATATTTGTTCCAAAAGACCCAACCAAACAGGCAGCACTCTGATTCAAAACTAAAATCTTGCTAAAAGATGTATAACTTTTTCAGCACTGTCACAGGCAAACTCAGAAAAAGCAAATCCAAATTCTCCCAGTAGAAGCTAAATGTACAACCTTCCGATTACTAGTTCAGACAGTCTCTACCACTGGGCTACTGGAAACTTGTGTGAGCAAGGTCATTAACCCTTTCACTCCTTTAGAGTGACTTTATAGATTTTATTTCATTTATAAAGACTGTCCCTGTCAAGAATAACATAATTTTTGCTGGCATTTGTTTCAAATCACAAGCAATGAAATAAGTGAATCTATTATATACATACAAATGAAATACCAGGTAAGCTTTCGCACAAAACTTGATATCTCCACAAGTGAAAATGACACGTACGTTATTTTCACAAGTGAAACTGTCATGTTGCTATGGTAACATAATAAATCGCCCCTTAATCCTTTTACTCCCAAGAGTGACTATTTAGCTTTTACTCTGCCTAACACCAGAGGATTTTTCTTGTCAAATGGAGACCCCTTGGGAGTGAAAGGATTAAAACTATCTACTTTAAACTAAGTTCATGAGACAGACATCCTGCATACTGCTAGGATTTGAATTAGTGAAGATGGTGTGTTTTGAAATTTGTGCAAGGTGTATTTTTCAGCAATGTCAGACATATTTTTCCCATAATTTGTACATAATGTACAGTAACATTTTCCATAAAGTAACAAATTTTGGCATATATTAACAACCTGCAGAAAGAATAAATAGATGGATACAATTTACTGTGGCAGCAGGCGAAAAACCATTCTCAGTCATTATCAATACAGAGACGTGCATGTAATTATTTCAGTAGAGTAATCAACAAAACTTGCAAATTACTCTCATATGCCAACTGAACATCTGGTTAAACATCACACAATACATAATTTATAGACAAGTTTTGGTATTCTTTGCTCGTTTAATTTTAACCATGCTTTTGAGTTGAAAAATACCTATTTTTCTTCATTTCCTCCTAAATGGATGAAAATGTCACTAATTTATCATGAAAATTCATATCATCCACTAGGAGCATTAAGTTACAAAAGAAGCTGGGTCAGAATCATTGATTTTAATAACCCCTGTGATATTCTTTTTTACAGCAGCCTTGATCCAGTGAGATATATGGGTTATTGACCAAGCGTGAGGTCAAGATGGCTGGATATTGGCTAAGTTCTTTTTTTTTTTTTGCGTTTTTATGGACCAAGACGAAGTCAAGGTCCATAAACACACAAAAAAAGAACGAGGCCAATATCCAGCCATCTTGACCGAACAAGCTTGGTCAATAAAGGATTTATTATATGGGATAAAACACCAAAAAGTGATCCGTGTACGTGTTTATTTTCAAGGACTGAAAAGGAAGCCCGTTACATGCAAAAATCAAGTTTTCTCGTTTTCCAGCTCCATCGATACAGAAACCACAGGAAATCTTTAACTGTCACGGAAAAAATTTTTCAGGGAAAAACTAAGAAAGAAAATTTTGGTAAACCGGCTTTCGCCTCGGATGAATTTTCCTTGCGGGACAAAGCCCTTATCCCGAGCGGGCAAGATAGCTCCATCTTGCCCGCTCTGGTAGCCAATCACAGCGCGAGATTCGGTTCATCTTGCCCGCTCACGGAGCTAGTCATGTAATAAACTCGGTTATAATTCGTCGCGTTGACGCTAATTATTGTCAGAACCGCGGATAGATTGCAAATTATATCGTTTCCTGATGCCATAGTTTGTTTCGTGTTTACAGACGATGCGGCCATTTTATACACAAAAACAAGTTGTTCTGTGTTTTTTGAGTCCAATATAAACGCATCAACCGGAGGGAAAACGTAGAAGTAATCGAATAATCAATGAATAATACGTGAAAAAATAAACGGAAAATAACATTGGGGTGCATGCAGGACACAATAACATTGATAATTGGATAAAACTAGATCTTCTATCACAACAAAACCGAACGAAACAGCTCCCAAATCAATTTCATTTACTGCTATATGTGCCAGGAAATGCATTCTCCTGCAGCTGAGCAAACAAGTAAAAGGTAACGAGAACTCAAAGCTTAGCTTGTCAATTCGATTGGTTTCTACAACTCCGAAATCAAACTACCCGGTTTATCGTCCGAGGATTTTCGTAAATGAGAATACACAGAGTCTATGGGTTTTATCTAATATAACATTAAATTAACCCCAGCGACAAATTTATGTGTTTTTGTGTGTGTTATAGGTACGTTGTTCATTCACGGTCTGGTGTCCGTGAAGATTTCGTAGTGATTAGGCTGAGGCAGACCATCGCTGCTCTTACCTTTTCTCGCTTTTTCGTCGGGAATTGACTGTGCTCTTAATCTCTGGTCTAAGATGTAAAGCATTTCTCCTCCAAGATTGAGGAACAGAATGGGTAGAGTTCGTAGAGACATCCCTCCCGCTACTCAGCTTGTCAGGATAGCAACAACTCTGCTGAGCACCAAGGAAGCCGATGTGTTACTGGCCTGCCTAATGAAAAACGATATTGTGTTAGGGAGGGGAGAGTGAGGTTGTGTATCTAGTGTCCAGTTTCCCTAAACTGTGTGCCGCAGAAATTGGGTAAACAAGGTAAAAGGGAGGTGTTGACGATTCGAAACACAGGAAATTGGGTAAATCAAATGAGTTGATTAAGTAAGTTATACCACCGTAAGGTAAAAGGGAGGTGCTGACGTTTCGCTCCGTCGGAGCGAATGACGAAGGGTTAACGCTCCGACGGAGCGAAACGTCAGCACCTCCCTTTTACCTTACGGTGGTATAACTTACTTAATCAACTCGTTTGATTTACCCAATTTCTTGTGTTTCAATTTCCCACCGACGCTGCACCAGTTTCTTTAGAAACTATCCCCACAATACTTGTGAGGCCCTGTTAGGGGTAAATTCCGACAAGCGACATGGCCTTGAAACGGCGACACGAAGGAGCTGAAATGACGACGAACGACGAGCCGCTCACGCGAAATTACGACAGCGACCTGCGAACCTTCCAAAATTGCGACGTGAAAAGGTTTGAAACTCAGACGGGCGACATAAAGAACCCCCCTAACAGGGCCTCACGTGTGTGCCTCTGAGCCGAATTCGACAAAAATTATTCCTTCAAAATATTTCAGAGCCATGCTAACGATTTTTGATTTTTCATCCTGCTCAGGGTTGGATTGACTTATGCTAATTTGCATATTTGTGGAGTAACTGCTGAATACCCAGCCACTTCGTTTACATGTGTCTGGAGCGTTTGGAATGAGGCATATTTCAATCGGACTCTATTGTTATTCGTCAGTATGTTAAAATGAAGTTGCCGGGTAATTTGTCAGTCTTCAAGTCTTCTTGGCTTTAAGAAAGTGTTAATCATTTGGGAATTTGTTTCTTATTGAACGTTTCAAACTAGATTTCTGTTATCTACGCTTGAATTTCACCAAACCGATTCCTGCTTTTGTACAGCCATTTTTCTGCTATTGCATGACTCACGGAAATCATCGAAGAACAAGAAAATCGGCATCATTGGAAAAGAGGCAGGTTTTGGTAGTTATTTTGTACGGGCAAAAAAGGCACATAGGCGGATTTAGGGGAGGGGCCGAGGGGGTCCCGACCCCCCCACCTTTTTTTTTCTTGTATTTTCAAAGTGAACATGTTTTACATGCTCTAGGCGAAGAGCATGATGTCAGTATTTTTAATTTTATCTTCCGAAACGTTGACGTTACATTACTTTGCATCACGAATACACCCGCAATGCTGTATGCTGCATCTCCTTAAAAGTGAAGTTTTCATTCGGGGGTGAAGAGGGTGGGGGACTAGGCAACCTCTTTCTGAATTTTCTGGATCCGCCCCTGAGGCACTTGAAAGCTGGCGAGAGGTCCGTCCGCTTCCGTTGTATCGACACGTGATCCATCTATTACCGTTAGCCACTGGACTTTTGTCGATTATGCTCGTGAAATTGGCATATCATGCTTCTAGCATTGCTCAGAATTTTTACCTAAATTATACTTGCTAACATCACAATTAAGTAAAGTAAAGACAGAGCAAGTCAAATGAAGACAAAACAACGAACAAACCATTTTGTAATGACTGCAGGTTTGTTTTTAATAACATACGACAATTAATGTCTGGTTACATGTCTTATACTCCATCTCCAATTGTTCTTAAGACTCAACACTTGCTTTTGTTATTTCACTAATTCAACGAATGGTCATTCTTTTTAAGAAAGAGACCTCCATTTTCAGAAATTCATGGACGCGTAACTGAAGAAATGACCTATCGATTTCAGGGATGGGAGGGGATACTCATTTCTGGAAAAACGTCAGCCATTTCAAAACAGACAGTCTTTCCTAGAGACAGACGATCAGGATTGACTGCTACTTCAAGAGATGACCAACCAATCTAAGAGACAGTAAGGCACTTCCAGAAAAGGCTGCTCAATACAAGACTGCGCTGACCAGTGCCCAAGTATTCAGCCAATAGAAGAAATGAGTAAATAAATTGTGTGCCGCGCAAAACTATACACATGACGTAAATTATATAGGTAAACTAATGAAACAGAAAATAAACACAGTGTAAATTTTAGTGCAACAAATCACTTCCTGAAATTTCCACTGAGCATATCATCTCATATATGAGCATCTCTATCATCGAGAACAAGAACCACACGAGATAAAAGAATAATTTTTTGACTTTGAAGGGAATCGAAACAGATCTACTGATACCCCTCCTCCCCCAGCACCTCACTGGGTCACGAGAACCGACGTAGAAAAACAGCGAATGGTTCGTGCGTTCCCTGGTTTATATAAGTGGACATCTCCCTACTCTTGAGGCTCTACGACATTTTACTGTGTTGAAGACATTCATGAAAAGTAAGTTCATGGTCGGCCGTCGAAAATACGATGACTGACTAATAAATTGTTTGTAAGGTTCATTAAAATACAGCCACTAGTCTTCTAGGCAAGAACAATATAGTGTGTGATTATATACAGCTTTACAATTCGTCTCGTCAGCGAATGTCATATTAAACTTCTCCACTTTATAACTTATGCCTGTTACATAATTTAAAAAAAAAAAACAAGTCTGATACTCTCAACTGGGAAATAGAACCGAATGATCCCCTCTTCCTGATGCTGTCTTATACGCTTTAAGTGTGTGAGCGTCTGACAACCCTGTTAAGATCATTTTTATAATAGACAGATTTCTCATTGACTCCTTAACAGTCCAAGGACGTCGCCATTATACAATACAATTTAATGTCCTAACATAGGAGGAGGTCGCCCTCCATGTCCGAGCCAGTGGCTTAGGTGTAAAACGTAATTATGCAAAACGAAATTCCGTAATACTGTCCTCTTTTGCTCTTACGCAGCCATCTTGTCCATAGAAGTCGACTATGAGTGCAAATGCCATAGGCGTACGGACCGGGGGGCGGGGGGGGGAGCAAAAAATACACCCCCTCCCCCCCCAAAAAAAAAAAACAAAAAAAAATTGAGCAACTCAGATTTTGTGGGCATTAAGAGAAATTTGGGCATAGCCAATTTTTAAAGAAGTATGCATGTGTGTGTGTGTTTTTTTTCGAAGAGATGTTGACGTGTTTTATGAGCTCAAATGATAGTTTCGTATGTGAGAATATTTTCACTTCATATGTAGGCCTATGTAAGTGCATCATCTGACCCTCGTTTCTTTTCGACTGTTTCGTAAAAATTTGGGCAACTTGCGAGAATTTTTGGGCAAATGGTCCGCCCCCCCCCCCCGCCCCCCACCCCGGCAAAAAAATTTCCCTTACGCCTATGGCGAATGCAGCCTCATACACATGCGTTCTACGGGCTTCGTCAAGCCGGAGGTCCTCCCCCAGGTCTCTGAAAAAGCCCAAAAGACCATGGGAAGGACGTTAGTGTAAATTTGGCTAGTGAGGGCAATGCGCGCTAGAAACCTTCGAGCGTCCGCGTACCATGCACGCACGATGATACCTAGCCTCTCACGCAGGCCTTCTTAGGCTCGTCACGCAATCCTCCCATAGGATTGCGTGACGAGCCCAAAGAAGGGCTAGATGATACCCAGATGCTGCCGAGCTACTACGGGCATGTGGTCTCTTTACCACTCCTGTAGCTGCTGATTGGCGGTTGCACAAAGTGGATCCAGCACCCTTTTGCCTATCTTTGATGGAATTGGACTCAGAGCTGTTTGGAGTTCCTTAGAAACAAATCATTACTTCTTCCGAAAACTCTGCAGGAACAATTTCTGCTCAAAAGCTGTCTAATATCCGCCTAAGATGTAAAGACGAGTTTATATCTCGTGTGGTGTGCACCAGTTTGTGGAACACAGGACAGTCCAAAGAAACACAGCGCAGCTTCGGATCCCGCGAACCACAGCAGTTATAACAAATCTGAGGAGAACAAAAATACAAGTCTCTGTAAGGTGCCACAGACCAATCAGGGCGCTAAGATATGCAACCATGTAGCAGATGCTATGAACTACTATTTTCATTAGGGATCGTTCATTTTTTTCTACGAGGGAGGGGAGACTGATGTGATTCGGGAAGAACCATTTAAAAATTTCGTGACCCCCCTCAGCTTGCCAATTTTTTCATATGCCCCCCGCTCGCCCTTGAAGCAGCGGTTTCATTGATGGGCTCCTGTTAAAACATTATGCCATTTCAAAGGATTGCGAGAATATTTCAGGTGGCCCCTCCTTTTCACTATTTTTTTTTGGGGGGGGGATGGCCCCCTTCGAAATTAAAGCCGTTTTTTTCCCCAAATTCCACCACCCCCCTTACTCCTAAGAGCTCTACGTTACTACGAACTTTATATTGCTAATGCACGTGTTAGAGAAACCTAACAATAACAGGAGATCTACTGAACAGTTACTCTCCAATGAGATCCTTGAAACCCTAAAAGATATGGAATTCGAAGGTCGGACCCTTGCAGAATAGACGCCATTTTAAGGAAATCTGATTTTGCTGAAAAAAAAAAGATTTTAATCCAGATGGTCGTTTCTCGAAAGTCCCGAAAACTTACACAGCCATTTTAAGACCGCAATATTTTCAACAGTAATAATAATTTTGTCTGTTTTCGAAGTTAGGCAATACAATTCTAGGTTAATTCGCACGTTAGGTTGGTTTGTCTGCTAAGAACTACACAAACATTCGGTAGACTCCAATCCAGGGGAGCTGAGGGTCCTTAAAGTTGGCGGGACGTTCGAAAAATCTTGTCCGAGGACCGCGGTGTAATGCTCTACCATGCTCTCTGGGTTTTCGCTTATTTTAATAACTGATTTGAGAACCTTTTAAAGCAGTTGTTACAATTATATTATGTTTCTTTGTACTTTGTAATGATATACCACTGACGCTAAAATGAAGCTTTAGTGAGCATTAATGAAGTCGGTCTATATGAAGGTCACCTCGGCAAGATGCTGGTAAGTTCGTTCCCAGCCTCGTACACGGTTGGCTAGAACGACGGTTGAGTGCTGAGGCCTGGCCCGACAGCTGGAGCAAAGATCGGTGGAAGTGAGCTCTTGACAAACTGGACAGGTCATGGTGACAAAATATTGGGAAATAGTGCCCTAGGAACAACACGAGATCAACATCTGTCAGTATAATGAAACACCTCACTGTATTCATCTAAGAGTCAAAGGAGACCAGGAGATGAGAAATATTTATTCACTGCTGGAAGTAAACTGAGTACTTCATCAATTTTCAGCAAATGCGACTTATGATACGAAACTGGAACCTCGCGAGTACCAGTGCGATGCTCTACCATCTGAGCAAACCCCCTGAGCAGGCCACCCTGCTGGGAGCAGGCCATACCTGCTGGGAGCAGGTCAATACTGGGTTCATTGTGCAAACTACCCCTGCTGGGAGCAGGTCAATACTGGGTTCATTATGCAAGCCACCCCTGCTGGGAGCAGGTCAATACTAGGTTCACTGTGCCCATGTTAGGATAGATATCAACAATGTGGGCATATGAAATAAATCACATTTTAACTGCGGTTGGGAAAGTAATTGAAGATTTCACGTAGGTAGTATTAACACGTTTTTTAGTAATTGAAATTCAGCCTGAAAATAGAACAGGCTGGAACAGGAAGTATAAGGGTTGAAGAACTGCGTGATTTGGGGTTTTAAGTGCTAAAATTACAACATCAACAAGCAAATACAAAGTTTCAAACCACCCAGAATCAAACAACGTACAAACCTTTTTCCTCTCTGCGTGTTCTGAAATTCTCTGTACCACACGTACAACACGAGGCAACTCCGCATACCTGCAAAATCGCGCGATCAATATGCATGTTCTCTTCAGGAATCTGTTACGTAGACAACTATGCAGCTCTTTCATTAAGAACTGCTTTGATCAATATTGCTTTACTTACACGATAAGCACGGTTTGAGCCAATTTGTGCAGACATTTCACATCTGAGTCAGATTCAAAATATAACTCAAAAATGCTCTGCATTAGAGATTGTTTTGTTACCTAAGTTTTTTACTGCTCTCGTTTAAATTGGACTGTTAACAGCCTTCTCTTTTCTTGTATTTTTCTTCTTATGTAGAACGCAAAGAAACTTGAATGAGAGCGCAAGATCCCACGCCCTACCCGACCATCCCCCACCCCCTTCGTTTTCACTTTTGTCTTGCCTATCAAAATAATTACACTGTGAAGAACCAGCGGGTTGAGACTTACCACAAAAACACATTTATGCCAATTAGTGAGAAAACTCGATTAAGTGGCGGTAGAATCTGCTTGGTGATATAATACGACGCATTCAGACGAAGTCCCGGGTCCTGAAGAACCTCTTGAGGTCTAAAACAGAATAGAATTGAGTGAATATACGTAAAGATACACAAACGTCATCCAGCCCTTGCTGCCACAGCTTATTTCGGTATGTTGACCAATCAGATTGCATGTTCGTGATACTATACGAGTTGCTTTCTACAAGGGGCCCATTCCTGTTTCTACTGAATTTCTTAAGGAATTTAGTCAAACAAAATGCACGATCGACCGGCGGAACCAAAGAGAGAGGGAGTGGGTAACAATACAAGATCAACACAGGTCTTGTGTTTCCCCGTCAGAAGCCTGGGACCTGATACTGACCTTCTGACCAGTTGTATAAGCGGTAAACCAGGACTACCATACACAACAACATACGGAACTCTCTCTCCCACTCTTGGCTCTGATCTGCGATCCTCACGCAAAAACCGTCTACAAAAAGAAGAGAAAACAGTTAAAAAATAGGGAGAGGAGAAGGAAGAAGAGATATGACTCTTCACACGATGTGAAACAACACGACGCCCTACGCAAATGTCGCTTGAAACAGCAAACTGATTTTCACTTCACAAGAAATTGGGATAATCAAACAAGTTTATCAACTTGTTTAATTATCCCAATATCTTGTTCAATTCCCCGCCGAAAGAGCACCAGTCTCTTTAAAAACTACCCCCACAGTAGTGACTTTCACTTCAAACAGCTGGGAATGCTTTTTAATGAGAATCTACAACACTTCTACAAGGTCCATAAAACATTACGTTAAACAACTATAAGACGAAACACCTACGAGGACTTACTACTGTAACAGCCATTACTGAAATTTGTACTGCAGCAAATTGCCTCACATCTACAGTCCGCTATTTATTAGCTGGAATAAGCTGTCTCTATCGCTCAATAACAACCCCTAGGCTTTTATTACTTATTAACGGGTCGAGAACGACGGAATGATAAGCGTGATTACAGATGCTATCCCCGCGAATTGATAAAGTTTCCATTACACTGCCTTGCTGATGTTTCGTTCAGAAGCTATGTTAAAAAAGACAGAGTATTTCATCATTTATGTAATTTTTCCTAAGTAAGTTAAAAACTAACGTTGGTCAACAACCCCACCTATCGTGTTCAGTTGTACGTCAATCCTAACAACCCCACATGGTCTCTAACCTTTACCTTGTCAATTCCAGAGCTGGTACACATGCGCCTGGTTTGTAGTTTTTCATACCGCGGTACTCCTTGGCGAACGTAAAGTCTTGCAGACTGACCCGTCCCTGCATCAGTTTCGTACACTGACGCTGCACAAACGTCTTGACTAAAGAAAGGTCACGAGAATCGAATAAAATTCTCAGAGATTTTTCAAGAATCTGGCGAAGGAAGAACACAGTAAATGTGATAATTTCGTATTTGCTTTGTGTGCACTGTTATTTAAATATAAAATGGGATTTTTCACCTGCATTTCAAGTTGTAATTAGAAGAAAGGCACCTTAACATGACGATGAGCATTTTAAGCAATCCCTGGAGGGTAAAAATCAATCTCTGTTTCTGTAGAATGCTGTTATTGGATTGGGTAGATTTAGTTGGGTTGGGCAGTTTGTCGGGTTCGTTGTGTTTATCTGCTTTGTCGGGTCTTATGTTCTAACAGAGTGGTTAGGTTTGTTTGGTAAATCTTGTGTACCTGTAATAGGTTGTATGTTTTACGTCTGGCGTGGTTTTTCAGTGTTTTAGGTTCGCTTTGTTGGCTAGATTGGTTTCTTGAGTTGGTTGGTTATGTTAATTTTTTTTCAGGGTTTGTTGGTTTGTTGTGCTTTGTTGCGTTGGTGTTATCAGCTTGGTTGGTTGATTTTGTTGTTGGTAACACCTTGTTGGTATGGTCTGGTTTGTTACGTTGGTGAATTTCCGTCAGTTTTATTGCTTGGTTCTAGTTTGTTGGGTTGGGCATGTTGAGGTCATCAAGTTGCCGCTCAGTTAGTCCGCATCTGTGAGAATGATACCTTTTTTCACCTATTCACAAAACCAGTCTGCTAAACTGACCTTTGCCACGGCAGGACAGCCGTCTCTTCGAACAGTTTCAATTCCTTTTGCATCAAACACGGGTTCGTTTTGATCCATGGTTTCATACATATACCCCACATAACGCTTCTTTGTTTGCAAGACACAGGGCAGATACACCTGAAAACAAAGCAAGTTCAAAATAAGCAAAATTCGAAACTGAATTTGCAATCATTCGAAATTCTTTCGAATTTGAAAACAGTTTGCTTCACCGAATGATGTTCAGTGTTCTTGCGCGGTTTGCTTTTCCCGTTTGATCTTTTCCTACATATAAATGTATTTCTTTTGCCTTTCTGTGCTCACAACGTCTCTGCACAGAAGGGCTCTCTTCAGGTAAGTGAGTCATTCCTGAACAGAGCCCTTCTGTACCGGGACGTTGCGAGGACACAAAGGCAAAAAAGATAGAGTAATAGTACAGATATCTAGGGATACAAGTTCTTGGAATGGCTAACCTCCTATTATACAAAAGTAAAAAAAATACAAACAAACAATCTTACAAACAACCCAACATATATATACACACACACATATACAGACAAACATAGAAACATACCAATTAACAGATACAAACATATATACATAATGACATACAAATATACAAACATACCAACATGTTAACATAGTTACATACATACATACAAACAACCATACAAACATACATACGTAATGACATACAAACATTCATATATAATGACATACAAACATACAAACATACCAACATATATACATACAGATATACAGACAAACAAGCATAGGAACATACAGGCCTTCAAACATAAAAACAAAGAAACATACAAACATTAAAACAAACATACAGACATAAAGTAAGACATACCTACAACAGGCATACGGTCATAGATACTTAACAAATAAAGAAGCCTAAACCGTGTATTACACTGTGATAAAACACGACGGGCATTTGAGAACACGAGGGAAATGTAGAAAACACGAGCCGCAGGCGAGTGTTTTCTACATTTCTCGAGTGTTCTCAAATGCCTGGAGTGTTTTAATCACAGTGTAATACACGGCTTAGGCTTCTTTATTCGCTTTATGATATAGATTTTACATGCCGCGAATAGAAACAACAAAGCACACAGATTGACAAACCGACGCCATTTAATACCAAATTCTCGACTTGTTTCGCTTCTTCTTCTTTATTTGTTTTATTATTCTCAGCTTCAAAACTTTCTGCCGCTTCGCAGAGAATTCCATCATGAATTTCTTCAAAGAAAAGTGTTTTTCGTCATCTCTTAGAGAATTGTCGAGTGGAGGTAATGTGGCGAAAAACAATAAAACACGCTTTTTCTATGTTTTATACTCTGATAAAACATAGGTTTTTGACCAATCAGAGCGCACGTAAGAACGTAGCTATATTATAAATACCAATCCACCTAATCAACAGCCACCACACTGAATATGGACAACGCAAAGGCTAATCATATATAAGATTGACAAGCACGAATACAGTGTAGGCCGATGCGTGGAGAGGTGCACCTTTTCAAACTTGAGCTTGACAGGTTTGGGGTTTAGAGCTGTAACGGTCTGTACAATGTCTTGACCAATACTGAACGCCTGCTCTTTTGTTACTCCTTTCAGCAACACAAACATACTAAAAGGAAAGAGTTTTCAAATCAGTTATATTGGAAGGAATGCATCCAATTTGCAAACATTCTATTACAAAATGTAAGGTAACTGAGGGGTAAAGACGCACACGGCCCTTAAGGCCCACACGCCCGGAGCTTATCCCGGTTTCGGTAGCATGAAGCACCTGGGAGTATTATTACTCCCTACTGGATGGGATGCTGGTCCAACGCAGGGTTACCCCCAGCATTGCATCGCTGGTACCCATTTATACACCTGAAGAGTTAAATTTCTTGTCTAAGGAAACAACACAGTGCCATCACCAGGACTCGAACTCCGGACCTCCTGCTCGAACGTCTGGCACGCTAACCACTACACTACTGTGTCTCCACAAAACACAAGTTGAACCACTGTCATAGTCAATCGACTTGAACCGAGCGTATTTTTAGAGAGATCGCTTAGCAACTGAACACGAAGATGATGCGAAGAACTCGTGCTTTTTATTTTTTTTATTTTCCTCTTGAACCTGTACACAAACAAAAGAACCTAGATGGACTTAGTTCGACATCCCGTTTTCGGGTGATGACAATTTTGTATGCACGTAACAGCAGCTAAATCTAAATGAGTACGAAACATCGCTAAGAATGCCGGGACACACCCGGGACCTCACTACGGTCCAGGGCGCATAACTTGAAAAGCTTCCTGAAGACAAAGCCAAGAAATACAAAGAAATTGGCGGAAAATGATAAAACAGCGATGTGCTTTTTGTCATTTGACAAAAACCTAGGTAGCTTAGAAACTGCGTTTACCCACTTTTTTTTTTCTCAAAGAGGGTTTAAGGGATCTTTATAAGGCCTATCTGAAACCTCTTCGACTTGGCAAACTAGTATCCAATCAGCTTCTGAAACGTTGACTTTTTGCTGATTTCCGTATGAGGAAAACACTTTATTAATAGTCAGGATTGTTTTATCTCAGTAAATCAGGTTCGTATGAGGAAATTTAGCCTTATATCTGGGTAATTTGTATAGGTAATCAAACGGTTTCGAGTGCAATTTGGAAGAAATGAGCACAAGTAAAGACTTAAACAATTGTATGAGCTTGTAGGGCGAGTGCAATTTGTTGTCTTTGAAAAATGTATGAGTGCTCATTTACACAAAATTGCACTCGAAATCATTTGATTACTTGTAAATAATTCAAATGAAAAAAATTAACTTGACGTGCTCTCAGCCAATCATGGCGTTGAAATTTTTGCACGTATATTATTAGTTAAATTACCGACATGATTTGTCAACTCCTTACCTGTCAGTGTCTCCGTACACTACACGAGCACCCCACCGAGGAGTATTGTTCACAAGTTCTATCGCTCTTTCTAGAGTCTCCCTGGCTTTACGAACAATACTGTCACCAATCTAAAGAGAAGAGAAACATTTGAATTTCCAGTATTAAGGTAAACGCATTCCCGCATTTTTTTTTTTTTTTCACCACTAGGAATGGGTGTAGAAAAAGAATCTTAGCTAGCCTTGTAAGCAGCCAAATCCAAATAGTAACAGTTACTGTAAGCTAAATAGATTCGTTGAACGAGTAAGTACTGAATCACCTGATAAAAACAAACACCAGTCACTTGGTCTGAGCTAAGAAATAATTTCCACCAGATAACTAAGTAAAGATTACGAAAGCTACGAAATTTTATTTAAGGTAAATTTTACAGAGAAAAAACCCCTCCATGGGAGGAACTGAGGCCGGAGAGGGGGGAAATAAATTTTCTATTTTCCATTTTCATTTTCCAACTCTCCCCAGCCCCAGCTCCACTCACTTTTTTCCCGCTCAGCCTGACGTTCAGCCTGACGCTCGCCTTGGAACAGGCTAAAAATCTTCTTTTTACATTACGATGGTATAACTTACGTTTTGTTTGCTAATCCCAATTTTTTGTGTTTCAATTCCCAACCGACGCAGCACCAGTTTATTTAGAAACTACCTCCACAACACTTAAAAATCTTGAGACTGAGTTGAAAACAGTTCTTCACTTCAGACCTCAAGCTCTAAGAGCTACCAATTAGAGATGAGAATTCTACTATTTTTCGTGATAACCCACACTACATACCTTTTTCATAATGCCTTCCTATCTACTTATTCTATTAATGAAAAATAAAAATGGAATCTCTACTTTCAAACGAGGGCAGAAAGGCATATAATATTCAGTAAGAAACAATAAATCAGTGTGTGCCATTATGAAAATGTCTACGCGACATAAGACAACGAAAAGTATATTGTTGTTATTGTACAAATATGAAGCTAATGTTAGGATACCTGACAATTAGATAACAGATTTGAGATTGTTTAAACAGTTTGTTTAAGCATTCTTTTTCGCTTCATCGTGTCTGTTCTAAGTTTTCTAAGAAAACAGCTTTGGTCACCGACAGTAGACGTCTTTTTTCGGGCCTTTTTATACGTGTACTAACTTAAATTAGTATCACCCAACTAGTAGACTAATGCAAACGCCGCAATCTGATTGGCTACGCTAGTCCTCGAGTAGCGAAATTTGTGACGCTTTCTTTCGTTTTATTGCCAAATAAATATTCCTTCAACTAGCATTTGCTAACTTTATGATTGCCTTTTCTGTCCGACTGTAGTTAGGTGATACTAAAACAATTAGACCTTTCACCCGCAAGGGCGACGGGTCCAATTGTTCAATAGCAGTAAAGCCAACATTATACAGCGCAATTTGCAGCGGCAAAAGCTTTAAAATCACTCACACACCTCCACACAAGGCATTCTACCAGAAAAATGTGCTGACGTATAGCCAAACGTCACGTTAGCGATCAGTTTCAAGCCCAGTTGACGCGCATCCAACATCCGACCTAGCGCCTGGGAGATAACGTGCAGAGATTATTTTAAGAATTGTCTGGTTTATGAGTATGTGAGGTGGTAAATATCGAGTGCACAATTACAAAGAGTTGAACACTATTAAAAGCGGTAATTTTACGAATTCAAGAAACAAAACGAAGTCAGATGGAATATCTAAAGCTATTGAAACATTGTGAAGTAATCTTGCCTTGGACCGTGGACCAGGAAAGATCTTCAAAAGACTGGATGGGTGCGGGCGGGAGGTGGGGGTGGGGGTGGGGATAACCCCCAAATGGCAGTTGGCACTCAACGCTGGACAAAAGTGCAATTAAAGGCATACAGCAGATGTCAGTGCCGCAGTTGTCAAAATGGAGCATTGACTACTCTAGCAACCAAGCACACGAAACAATTGAATAAACAGATACGAATGAAAATGTCACAGACTCACCTTGTCCCCTTTCCACTTTTTCATTGAGTTCTTCACCATGATTCGAGTTTGAAGAATGTCACTTAGCATACTGATGAAAAAAATTGCGCAAATAGCGGAAAAGAGTCAAATTAGCATTTGATGAGGTTTATGACCTGTAAATTAATACATGTACCTGAAATTTTCTCATAGCTCGTTAGTCATAGTATTGAGAATGAGAGAACCACAGGAGAAACAAAAACATTTCACTTCAGGAGGCGAGAAAAACGAAGATACAGTTACACTTGAACAAACAGTTTTGTAACTGCAAGCACAAAAGAAAGAGTTTCTACAGAAACTGGGACTTCGTCGGTGGAAAATTGTAACACAAAAAAAAAATTAGTATATCAAACGAGCTGATAAATGCAAGTTTTGCCACCATTAGGTAAGATGATAGCTGACGCTTCGAAGGTAGGTCCTTTGTCAGAGCGAAACAACAGCTTCTTGTCTTATACAACGTCTTGTCTTGTACACCTTATTTGTACCAACTCGTTTGATACACCCATTTTTGAGTTTCCTGATTGGTCAGTACTAAATTCGTACTTGATTGGTCAACATAGAACAAAGCTGTATCCATATTTAGCCTTACAAAACAACTTGGTTGGACTAAAGGAGAAGATAATCTTCTTGCACAAAACAATACAAGTGCTGCTGAGGTCAGAGTATTGGGGACAACTCTTTAAAAGACTTATTCTACTAGGGTAGGTTCCTAGGAAACTTTAACCTTACATTAAACAGTAACTAAGCCTTAGCGCTTTTGTCTGGATAAATTTAACAGTGAAATGATACGAGATTGCAGTAATTATATTCAAGATTCGTTGGCATAAAACTCGCTGCAACAGAAATCTAAAAAACGTGGGCGAAAACTAAACAAGATGTCTCTTTGTGATACTTTTAAAAAATATCTTTGTTAGCTAGTCTGTACTCAAGACAGGGTGTCAAATTCTCTTTTACTACAGTCGTACCTCGGACTCTCAAGGGAAACGAAAGATAGCGGGGGATCGAGATAACCGATGGTAAATGACTGAGAAAACAATCCAAGGGAAATGAGTTTGAGTTCGAGACAGCGGGGAGTTCGAGATAACCGAGTTCGAGATAGCGAGGTTCGACTGTATTTTAATTAGAACTCTTAATTCTTGGACCTTGCTTAATTTGCCCACCATTTGCATGCGCGGATTTTCGCGGGGTATCCACAAATTTCCTGACCAACTCTTCGATGATACTATCATCGAAGAGTTGGTCAGGATATTTGTTGTTTCTTAACACGGGGGTGAAATAAAGAAAAAAGTGCCGCTGGCAGAAAATTTATAGAATGCGCATCGCAGGCGTATTGTATTTTCCTAACTACTATCTTCTAGCAAGAAATGTGTGAACATCGTTGTTTCCCGTAAAGAGCAGGAAGACGTCCAGGAACTGATACTAGGGAGCTTACGAATCGACGACTTCATTCACGACGACGACGTCCACACAGCCGAAAGCCCCACTGCGCATGTGCAAACAGGTGT